>CAUYQU010001021.1:0-145209 GCA_963574635.1 Cheracebus regulus
AGGGACATGGATGAACCTGGAAACCATCATTCTCAGCAAACTGACACAAGAACACAAAATCAAACACCGCATGTTCTCATTCATAGGCGGGTGTTGAACAATGAGAACACATGGACACAGGGAGGGGAGCACTATACGCTGGGGTGTGTTGGGGGGAAATAGGGGAGGGACAGTGGGGGGTGGGGAGTTGGGGGGAGATAGCATGGGGAGAAGTGCCAGATATAGGTGAAGGGAAGGAAGGCAACAAATTACACTGCCACGTGTGTACCTATGCAACAATATTGTATGTTCTTCACATGTACCCCAAAACCTAAAATGCAATAAAAAATAAAATTAAAAAAAAAAACCCAGTGGGCCTTGCAGGCTCAGCCTCAAACACAACTATGCCTTTTTGCTCTGATTCACATCCATGGTGATTCACACCTTGTTTTTAAACACTTGACTATGTTTTTCTATTTTATCAGTTTTCCATAATTTGGCAAGTGAAGGATTGAGAGATGATCTAACACATGAAATAACAGCACCAACTTGACAAGATATTTGCAGGCCAAGATCAAAAACCAATCTGGGTCTTTCAAGCATAAACAGGGTATGAATCAAACGTGAAGAGGAAATGAAGAAAATAGAGGAAAGAGATAAACATTGCTTAAATATAAAAGTGTAAGAAAAGGGTATTTCATATTCAGAAATAACTCTCCCTTAGTGTAATGGATTTCAACAGGAAGCAAGTGCATAGAAATTGAAAGTAGCTCAGTGAAAATTCAGCAAAGTGTCCTTAATTCAATTAGTAACTGCCTGTCATTACAGCTTTCTATCAGGTCTGGACAGAGTCTGATGGGCACTTGGAGCAGGCTAATAATTTAGTTCTTAGTTAAAACAAAGATTAAAAAATGAACATTTAGTTTCTATAAATTTCTTCTATAAATGTTGAAATAATTTTGAAATAAAAGTTTAATAGCCTATAAAAAAATGCAACATTATAGTTTACCTTAACAGATACTGTTTTGTTTTTTACATTTTTGCAACAATACAACTTAGTTGAAAGCATATTTTTCCAGCTTTATTGGGGCAAAATTAACAAATAAAAATCATTTATCTCAAGGTGTATTATGTGATAATTTGGTGTGCATATGCATTGTGTAACTATTACCACAATTAAATTGATTAACATATTCATCACCACCACAGTTACTCTTGTGTGTATGTGGAGGGGAGGACACTTAAGATTTACTCTTTTTGCAGATTTCAAGTACACAAACCAGTATTGTTAACTATAAAAATTAGATGCCCCAGAACTGATTCAACTTATAACTGAAAGTTTCTACTTTTTAGGCAACAAGTGAGATTATATAGTATTTGTTTTTCTGCATTTGGCTTTTCTATTTAGCATAATGTCCTCCAGCTTCATCCAAGTTGTCACAAATGGCAGGATTTCCTTCTTTTAAATGTCTGAATAATATTAAATTATATATGTACATCTGTACTGTATATATTAGTTTGGTGACAATGTAATTGCTGTTTTGCCATTACTTTTAATATGTATGTATATATATTGTATATATGTACATGTGTACACGTGTTTGTGTATTTGTGCATATGTATATATGTGTGCGTATACATATGTATATTTATACACACACACCACATTTTCTTTATCTATCAATGAACTTTTAGGTTGTTTCCATACCTTAGCTACTGTGAATAGATCATTCTTTTCAGACGACACTTGCCCTGCTACTCACTAATTCTGTAATCTTATTTGGGAGTTTGCTTAACAATTTGCCCTGCTTGCATCTTATGTAAAATAGAGACGGTAATAATAGTTCACTTACAGCATTGTGGTAATAATAAGTAATTTGCTATGGGAAAATGTTCAGAGCTATACATAATGATGAATAAATATCTTCTTTTGTTAATTTTAGATTGCAAAATTTCATCTAACATATTTTATTCGGTGGACAGGACCACAAAAGCCCCTCCCAACTTACATATATACGTTACAAAAATACTCAGGAGAGATCAGTCACCTTGGATGACAGGAAATTTCCATTTATAGTCTAAGGTTTTGTAACCTGTTGAAAAAATGTGACCAGTTATATTTCACAGGATATATAAGGAGTCACATATAAAATTCTGAGATTCCAGGTACCATAATTCAAATTTAGACCCATGTTATAGTATTGCTTTTAACTGGATGCCAAATAAGCTTCCCAAATGGCCCATTCATTAACTTGGCTCTGATTAATAATAGAGTTAGTGTGTTGACTTAGGAGTTATTAAAGTTAGGTTGCTTAACTTCAGAATTAAGCAAACCAAAGTTTGAACCCTAAATCGAAATTACTTAGCTGTCTAAATTTGAGACAAGTTACTTAATAAAACATGTTACTTGATAAAACGAGGATCTGGTAACGATTCTGAAACTTAGGGGGAGCATAAGTAGGGCAAATAACTCAGTGTTTGGTCTTCCTATTTACCATATTTACATTACTCTCTCCTATTTTTGATATCAGTGCCTTGGTTTTTCTTGAAGAAGCCACATCTTCCTCACTGCCTGTTTATGCAATGCAAGTGATTTATTGCAACCTTGAGCAATGCCACATGCCTACGCCACCAGCTTTATGAGCACTCTCGCTGTGACTTTTGCAAGAACTATCAGAGGAGGCGTTCTGTATGCCGTGGAATGGCCCAACTGGTGAGAAGGCCGTATTTTCCACCAATCTGAAAATGAAATCAACTCAAAGAATAAAACATATCAGAGCTGCAAGACCAAGAGTGATACCAGCCATGCCTGAAGGCAACTTTACCATGTAGTTAGCCTGAGTCAATAAATTCTTCTTTTTGTTAGTTTTTTTTTTAATTTCCATATTTTATAAGACAGTTTTAGTTGGCTGTTACTTTTTGCAAACTGAAATATTCCTGAAAAATATAGTAGCTAATCAATAGAGGAAGGATGTATTTATTAGAATTCTGATCCAAACATCTCAAGAGCAAAGAAAACACTTGATAGTATTTTGATTCATAGAGCCCAGTAAGTGTTCAAAATTTACTTTGTGTGAGTGTATGACTTAATTAACATAAAATAGTATTTATTTATTTTAATTATATATTTTTAAAATTTTATGTTTTTAGAGAAAGGATCTCACTCTATTGCCCAGGTTGGAGTGCAGTAATGTAATCATAGCTCACTGCAGCCTCAAACTCCTGGGCTCAAATTATCCTCCCAACTCAGCTTCCCCATTAACTAGGACTTCAGGCACCTGCCACCACATATAGCTATTTTTTTTTTTTTTTTTTGGCAGGGAGAGATGGCATCTCACTATATTGCCTAGGCTGATCTTAAACTCTTAACTGACCTCAAGCATCTTCCCATTTTGGCCTCCCAAAGTGCTAGGATTGTTACAGGCATAAGTCACCAGCCTGACTTTTAGTATTGGTGTTAATACTTTTAAAAATAATTTTAACTTTAATTTTAGATTAGGGAATATAAGTTTATTACATGGGTATATTGCATGATGCTGAGATTTGGATATGACTGATCCTGTCACAAAGGTATTAATCATAGGACCCAATAGTTAGTTTTCAACCTTTTCCCCGGCCTCCCTCTCCCATGTAGTTGTCTCCAGTGTCTATTGTTGCAATCTTTGTGTCCATGAATGCTTAATATTTAGCTCCCATTTATAAGTGAGGACATGTGGAATTTGCTTTTCTGATCCTGTATTAATTAATGATAGTGGCCTCCAGTTGCATCCATGTTGCTGCAAAAGAAATAATTTCATTCTATTTAAGGCTGGATGGTATTAAATGATGTATGTGTACTACACTTTTATTACCCAGTCTACTGTTGATGGGCATCTAGGTTGATTCCATGTTTTTGCAATTGTAAATGCTGCAATGAATATATGAGTGCATGTGCATTTTTCGTAGAATGATTTATTTTATTTTTTGATATATGCCCAGTAATGCAATTGCCAGATTGAATGGTCCTTCTAAGTCCTTTGAGAAATCTTCAAACTGCTTTCCACAGTGACTGGACTAATTTACATTCCTACCAACAGTGTATAAGTGTTCTCTTTTCTCTGCAGCCTCACCAGCATCTGATTGTTTTTACCATTTAGCAATAGCCCATCCAATTGATGTGCGATGGCATTCCATAGTGGTTTTGATTTGCATATCTCTGATGATTACCGATATGGAGCAGTTTTTCAAATGTTTGCTCGCCACTTGTATGTCTTCTTGTGAGACTTTTGCCCAATTTGTAATGAGTTTATTTGTTTCTTGCTTGTCAACTTTTGTTGGATTCTCTAGGTTTTCCAATTTATTGGCATGCAGTTTCTCATAGTAGCCTCTAATGACCCTTTGAGTTTCTGTGATACAGCTTGTTATGTCTCCTTTTTCATCTTTTATTTTATTTGGGGGGGTCTTCTCTTTTTTTTATTAGTCTACCTATAAGTTTGTCAATTTTGTTTATCTTTTTGAAAAATCAACTTTTCATTTTGTTGGTCCTTTGTATTGTCATTTCATTTCTTTTTGCTCTGATCCTTATTATTTTATATCTTCTACTAATTCGGGGTTTGATTTTCTCTTGCTTTTCTAGTTCTTTACAATTCAGCATTAGGTTATTTATTTGAAGTTTCCTTTTTGTTTGGTGTAGGCATTGTAGTTTCTTCTTTAAGTATTGCTCTCACTTTATCCCATGGGTTTTTGTTTTATGTATTCTTTTTTATATATAAATTCTGGGGCACATGTGCAGAATGTGCAGGTTTGTTACATGGTTATACACGTGCCATGGTGGTTTGCTGCATCTATCGTCCTGTCATCTACCTTAGTTATTTCTTCTAATGCTATCCTACCCCTAGCCCCACAACCCCTGAACAGGCCCTGGTGTGTGATGTTCCCCTCCCTGTGTCCATGTGTTCTCATTGTCCAACACACACTTATGAGTGAGAATATGTGGTATTTGATTTTCTATTCTTGTGTTAGTTTGCTGAAAATGATGGTGTCCAGCTTCATCCATGTCCCTGCAAAGGACATGAACTCATCCCTTTTTATGGCTGCATAGTATTCCATGGTGTGTGTGTGCACATTTTCTTCATCCAATATATCATTGGTGGGCATTTGGGTTGGTTCAAAATCTTTGCTATTGTGAACAAAGCCACAGTAAACATATGTGTACACGTGTCTTTATAATAGAATGATTTATAATCCTTTGGATATATACCCAATAATCCAATTGCTGGGTCAAATGCTATTTCTAGTTCTAGACCCTTGAGGAATCACTACACTGTCTTCCACAATGGTTGAACTAATTTTACTCCCACCAACATTGTAAAGTGTTCCTATTTCTCCACATCCTCTCCAGCATCTGTTTTCTCCTGACTTTTTAATGATCGCCATTCTAACTGGTGTGAGATGGTATTGCATTGTGGTTTCAATTTGCATTTCTCAAATGGCCAGTAATGATGAGCTTTTTTTCATATGTTTGTTGGCTGCATAAATGTCTCCTTTTGAGAACTGTCTGTTCATATCCTTTGCCCACTTTTGGATGGGGTTGTTTTTTATCTTGTAGATTTAAGTTCTTTGTAGATTCTGGATATTATCCCTTTGTGAGATGGGTTGATTGCAAACAATTTCTCCTATTCTATAGGTTGCGTGTTCACTCTAATGAGAGTTTCTTTTGCTGTGCAGAAGCTCTTTAGTTAACAGGATTCCATTTGTCAATTTTGGCTTTTGTTGCCATTCATTGCTTTTGGTATTTTAGTCATGAAAATTTTGATATGTTGTGTTTTCATTATCATTTATTTCAAGAAATTTTTCTTTTTTAAATTAATTTCTTCATTAAGATACTGTTTATTCAAGAGTATATTGTTTAATTTTCACGTTTGTATTGTTTTAAAAATTATTGTTTTTTTTTTTGTTTTATTCCATTGTGGTCAGAGAAGATACTTGATATAAATTTCATTTTTCAAATTTTGTAAGACTTCTTTTGTAGCCTAAAATATGGGCTTTCTTGAAAATGATCCACTTACTGAGACAAAGAATGTGCATTTTGCATCCATTTAATGAAATGTTCTCTAAATATCGATTAGGTTTATTTGGTCTATAATGCAATTAAGTCCAAAGTTTCTTTGCTAATTGTTGCTTAGATAATCTGTCCAATGTTAAAAGTGGGGTCTTGAAGTCTTCAGCTATTATCGTATTGAAGCCTATCTCTAATCATATTTGCTTTATCTATCTGGGCGCTTCAACGTTCGGCGTATATATATTTACAGTTGTTACATCTTCTTTCTGATCTTTATCATTATATAATGACTTTCTTTGTTTCTTTTTATACTTTTTGTCTGAAAATATATTTTGTCTAAGTATAGCTTCTTTTGCTCTTTTTTGGTTTGCATTTGCATGGAATATATTTTTCCATCCCTTTATTTTCAGCCTATATGTGTCTGTATAGGTGAAGTATGTTTGTTTTAGGCAACAGGTTGTTGAATCTTTTTTTGAATACACTCAGCCACACAATGTCTTTTCATTGGATACTTTAGTACATTCACAGTCATTGTTATTATTGATGAGCAAGGACATACTATTGCCATTTTGTTATTTTTATTCTGATTGTTTTGTGATCTTCTTTCTTTTCTTCCTTTTTGTCTTCCTTTTAGTGAAGGTGATTTCTTCTACTAGTATGTTTCAATTTCTTGCTATTTATTTTTGTATATATCTTGTACATTTTTCATTTGAGGTTATCATGAGGCTTGCAAATAATATCTTATAATGCATTATTTTAAACTGTTGATGACTTAATAATGATTGCATAAACAAATATCCTAACAGAGGCAAAGAGAAAACTAAAAAAATAGCTACACTTTCAGTTCATCCCTCTGATTCCAAACATTTCATTGTTTTAGTTTATATCTGATTGTATTGTCTATGTCTTGAAAAGTTATTGCAGTTATTATTTGTATTGATTCATCGTTCAGTCTTTCTACTCAAGATATATGTTGTTCCAAATCACGATTACAGTGTTATAATATTCTGTGTTTTTCTGTGTACTTAGTATTATGAGAGGTTTTTTATATATTCAGGTGATTTCCTATTGCTCACTAACATTCTTTTTTTAATTGTAGAACTCCCTTCAGCATTTCTTTTAGGACAGGACCGGTGTTGATGAAATCCCTCTGTGGGTGTCAGCTGGGTTCTGCCCTGTGTGGCTTTCAGCTGTGCCAGGGCAGCACTGAGTTCTAATTTAAAGTCCCACAATCACTTCGCTCTTCCTACCTCAGCGTACAGATTCTCTCTTCCTGCCTCAGTGCCACTACCAAGTGATGGGAGAGGGGTGGCATTAGCTGTTGAATGTTGTCTCTCCTTCCCTCTTCAGTGCCTCTTTCAGTGACATAAAGTTAAACCTGGTAGTGTGATCACTCACCTAGTTTTTGTTGTTATAAAGTTGCTTTTGTGTGTGTATAGTTTTTCAAGTTGGTATTCCTGTTGGGAGAACAAGGTGGAAATTTCTATTTGATCATTTTACTCCACTTCTATCAATAAAAATAAACTTTATCCTGAGTCTTAATTTGTCTACATAATTTTCACAATCTGTCACTAAATCAGAGGTTATTGGACATACCAGAAGATCAGAAGAGATTGAAAACCATAAGAAAACACAGACTGAATGAAAACAACCATTGCATATTGATTGTGTCAAATACTTATAAAATAAAGCAATAGAGCTTCTGAACACACACAACTTCAGCAAAAGAAACGACAACTTATAAACTGAGAAAATATATTTAGAAATTGTATATCTGATAAGAAGTTGATATCAAAAATTGATGAAAAATTTATATAATTTAATAGCCAAAAAAAACCCCAATTAAAAAATTGAAAAAGGACCTGAAGGAACATTTTTCCCTAGAAGACATAATAATTGGCCACCAATTACATGAAAAGATGCTCCACATCGCTAATCATCAGGGAAATGCAATCAAAACCACTCTGAGATATTACCTCATACCTGTTAAAATAGCTATTCTCAAAAAGAAAAAAGCTAACAACTATTGGTCAGTGTGTGGAGGAAAGAAAACTCACTGCTCTTTGGATGTTAGGTTAGTGCAGCATTATGGACAACAATGGAGGCTTCTAATGAAATTGAAAATAGAACTATCACATGGCCCAGCAATTCCTCTCCTGAGTATACACCCAAAGGAAATAAAATCATTATTTTGTAAAAATATCTCTCCTCCCATGTTTAGTCAGAATTATTCATAATAACCAAGATATAGAAGCAACTTAAATGTCAATTGAAAAATATGCATAAAGTAACTGTGGTATATCTGTGTGTATATATATCTATATGTATGTATATAATCATATATAATATGAATATTATTCAGCCTTTAAAAAAATCCAGACATTTGCAACAAAAATCGATAAACCTGGAGGACATTATGTTAAGTAAAGTAAGCCAAACACAGAAACACAAATATTGCATTATGTCAAATGTGTAATGTATTTCTTTAAAAATGTCAAATACACAGAGGCAGAATAAAATAGTGGTAAACAGGGATTGAATGGAGAAGGAAAGTGGAAGATGCAAGTTAAAGGATACAAAGTTGCAGATACATAAGGTAAAGAAGGCTAGAGATCAACATGAAGATGTGAAAAAGACTCTAGTTAATAATATTGTACTTTTCGGGATCTTTGCTAAATGAACAGATGTTAGCTGCTCTTAGCACGCAAAAACACATAGCTATGTGAGATGATAGATATTTTAATTTTCTTTGTTATACTAACCATTTTACTATCTCTATCTATCTCCAATTGTGTTGTATACACCTTAAATATGCGCTACACAATTAACTTAACAAATGAAATAAACCAATGTATATTCAAGACCCAAGAAAGAAAATAGTTATGAAAACTCTGCATTGTGTATTGAATAGCAGATTAGACACAGGTGAAGAGAAAATTAATGAGCAGAAAGGTAGATCAAAAGTAAACATCCAGATAGAAGCATAACAATTAAAAGACGGAACATGAGCCAAGTGTGGTGACTCATGCTTGTAATCCCAGTGCTTTGGGAGGCCAAGGCAGGAAGATTGCCTGAAGCTCAGAGTTCAAGATCAGCCTGGCCAACACAGTGAAACCCCATCTCTACTAAAAACACAACAAAAAAATTTGCTGAGCAAATGTCCTGAGTAGTTGGGACTACAGTTACGGGCCACCATACCCAGCTAACTTTTCTCATGAGGCACAAGAATTGCTTGAGTCTGGGAGGTGGAGGTTGCACTGAGTCAAGATCATGCCACTGCATTCCTGACTGGGTGACAGAGGGAAACCCTGTCTCAAAAAATTAATTAATTAATTTAATTACGTAAATAACATAAAAGAAGGACAATGTAGACTAGAGGTTAAGAGCACATGAGCACACATAGTATGGTGAAAGGTTCTAACATATATTTAATTAGAGGAAAAGAGGTGAGAATTTCTAGGAATCAATTATCAAAGAGGTTATGTCTGAGAATTGTTAAAACCTGGAGGTGATATAATGCCACAGACATAAAAATAAAGAAAACCTTAAGAGGGGGAAACTAAAGAATACCAGAGTACAAAACATCAAAAAACATAACAGAATTGTTGAATATCAGAGATGTAAAGAAAACTTAAAAGGAGTGTGAAGTCAAGATGGGAGTGGGGATAGGAGGAAGTAAAGGAAATTTTACCTACAAAATAGCAATACTAAACTTTACAGCTGGCATTACGACATCAACAATAAAAGGCAAATTATAATGGAAAATATTTTCAAATAGTTAAAAGCAGTTGGAATTCTCTACCCTCAAAAACTAATATCTTCATTATTAACTTCCACTGTCATTAGAATTAATTATTCTTATCCCTTCTATGTTTATTTTATACATATTTTTTCAGCTATTTTGTCTATATTTTCGGTTCACAACGACAAACAGGTTTTGTGTTTATATTTGGTTTGATCATCTATCACAAGGCCTATATTATCCTAGGCCTTAATAAATGTTGTTAATCCTACGTATAAGTGCCCTAGAATCTCTTGACAATATTCCCTCCTAAAAGTTAATCTTAAAACTCTGCTTTAAATAGGACTAAAATGGAAATACTGATTATTTTTAAGGCGAATCCATTTTTTTCATCTTAAAAAAGATGAAAAGTAATTTAAATGAATGCACATGTCAAAGGCATGTCTTTCAGTGACCCACATGACTATTGGTCCAAGTGATACGGCTCTGTTGTCTGGGGAAACACCCAGGGTCCTTGGTCTCGTGCTGAGAAAATTAGTGACATGGACACACGTGGAGTGGACTAAGGAGCAGAAAGTGTAATAGACAAGAAAGAAGAGGACAATTCTTCCATACAGAGGGAGGAGTGCTCCAAACCCGTATGCAGCAGAAAGCAGTCAGTTATATTGGGAGGCTTGAGGAGGTCCTGTCTGATTTGCATAGGGCCCAAGGGATTGGCTTAACCAGGTGTGTCTTTTATGTGGCTCCCAAAAAATGTCCCTCCCACCCTAACTTTGATTATGCAAATGTGGCTACCTGGCTGTGATGCCTGTACACGTGGCCTCTACCTGGCTCACTGTCGTGATGTCTGCACAAGTGTCAACAAGGAAAAAGTGGCATGAACTGCCATATTGGGTGGACCTGGCTTCTCGTTGCTTATATTTACGTATGGCTTGCATATATCAATGCTTGCAGGTCTGGTTTTTCAGGCTGCTTTCTGTTAGAAAAGAAATATTTTGGGGCTGCTTTTTTATTAAAAGAAAGAGACCGACTCTTTTACCCTTTCTAGCTGGCTAAAATAATTTCTCAATAATTCCTGTAATGCAATCCCAGGAACATAAAGAGTATCTAGATGGTCTAGTTGTGTTCTGCATATGATTAGCCTTAAAAAAAAGAAAAAAATTAAAAAAAAAAAAAGAGTACCTAGAGTTTACTGGCCATTCACAAATTTAATTTTCAGGTAGCATTGTGTCCGTGGCCATGTGTTAGCCCCATTCAGTTAGCCCCCTTCTTCAGTTAGCCCCATTCCTTATGCTCATCAGTTCACATCATCTACTTTTCTAATATAATCAATAAAAGCATACTTTATCAGTTACCATATTTGCCCATTTACCTAACCAACTTCCCAAGTGACAATTACTTATATAATGAAAAAGCAATTATAAAAAATAGAAAGTTGGTATCAATGTAACACTAGTAGCCAACTATTAGGCAATCTCAGGATTTTATTCTTTCATTCTTTGTGTCGCTAATATTCTTTTTCAATTCAAGAATCCAATACAGTTTCACACATTGAATTTAGTTGGCATATTTCCATTGTTTCCATTAATATGGAATAGTTTCTGTGTCTGTCTTGATGTTGAAACTATTGAAGATTATTGGTAATTATTTTGTAGAATACAAATCAATTTGCATTGTCTAATATACACTACAGAAATTATGCTGTGTTCTTCTCAGTACATTGCATTAGGAGATATCTGATGTTAATAATAGTATTGAGATATTTATAAGAGAGGACAATGTTTCTGGAATATGAGGTATATGAATAAAAGCATTTTGGAATAACCTCTGCAAGCTTTTGTACTCCATCAAATTTAAGACATATTGATTATAAAATGCTTCATTGGATTTACCTGGAATATTTAGAAGAAAGAAATAATGCTTTCAGGAAGACTATAACTTTCTATCAACTAAAAATATTACAAAAGTTGAAAAATTTATTGTGTTTTTACTTAAGTAAAAGCTCTGGTAACATGAACAGTTATTGAACATCTTTATAAAGAGCAGCCTGACAGTACCGTATCACCACAACTGCCACCAATCCAGCTGTGACTGGTATTCCCTTCTCAGGTTCAATGATGTTAAGATAGGGGGAGTATGTATTTTAGAATAAAACAAATGAATAGATTAACACCCTCAAGCAATGGTAAGAAGTCACACTTCATATTGTATATAGTAGAAACTCATTCTTTTTTTTTCTTATGGTAGGGGAATAACATGATCATAACATGATGTTGATATTATTACTGGGATGTTGATAAGAGAGGAGATTATTTCCAAGCTATGAGGAACGTTTTATGCACTGGGATATATTACCTTCCTCCAACACCAGGAATGGCAATAAGGGAAAAAGTTTCTGTTTGTTTGAGTTTGGGGATGATGTTGCTAAGAAAAGAAAGAAAAGAGAAGAGGACATCTATTCACGTGCCTATGCTTAACATAGCACTATAACCACAGTACTAAATTAATAGTCTCCTGCTTTAATGTAAACATTGGGAAAAGCTGGAAAAAAAATAGAAAACAAATATAAAGATCCTAAAGCCATGATTTGCAAAGCTGGAGCTCATTTTCCCATTTCACAGAGTGGTGTTTCATGAAAATGCTTTATATTTTCCACCCAATGATTGAATAATGAATACAAAGTAGGAAACTTAACAAGACAATAGGAAACAAACTTACAATTATGGGTATTAGTTTACTAGAGTGGCAGATTTTTACCTGTGCAAAGTAAAAATCAAGTTGCCATTCTTGCATGAGTTGAAGTGATATTACACTGTGGTTTTGATTTGAATTTCCCTGATAATTAGTGATGTGATACTGAACATCTTTCCATAGGCTTGTTGACCGTTTGTATATCTTCTTTGGAAAATTGTCTATTCATGTCCTTGCCTACTTTTTGATGAGAATGCTTGTTTGTTTTGATTATTTGTTTGTGTTCATTGTAGATTCTGGATATTAGTCCTTTGTCAGATGTATAGATTGTAAATATTTTCTCCCACTCGGTAGGTTTTCTGTTAACTCTGCTGATTATTTCTTTTGCTCTGAAGAAGCTTTTTAGTTTAATTAAGTCCCACCTATTTATTTTTGTTTTTGTTGCATTTGTTTGAGGTTCTTGGTTATGAAATCTTGGCCTAAGCCAAGGTCTAAAAGAGTTTTTTTTGACATTATCCTCTAGAATTTTTATGATTTCAGGTCTTAGATTTAAGTCTTTAATCAATTCTGAGTTGATTTTTGTATAAGGTGAGAGATGAGGATCCAGTTTTATTCTTCTGCAAGGAGCTTGCCAATTATTCCAACTTTATATGTTTGTTTTGTTTAAGATCAGTTCGCTGTATTTGGTTTGTTTCTGGGTTCTTTGTTCCATTGATCTACATGTCTATTTTTATACCAATACCATGCTGTTTTGATGACTATGGCCTTATAGTATAATTTGAAGTCAAATAATGTGATGCCTCCAGATTTATTCTTTTTGGCTAGTCTTGCAATGGCTATGTGGGTTCTTTTTGGTTCTGTATGAATTTTAGGATTGCTTTTTCTAGTTCTGTGAAGAATGATGGTGGCATTTTGATGAGAATTGCATTGAATTTGCAGATTGATTTTGACAGTGTGGCCTTTTTCACAATATTGATTCTACTCATCCATCAGCATGGGATGTGTTTCCATTTGTTTATGTCATCTATGATTTCATTCAGCAGTGTTTTGTAGTTTTCCTTGTAAAGGTATTTCTCCTCTTTTGTTGAGTATATTCCTAGGCATTTTATTATATTTTTTGTAGCTATTGTAAAAGAGGTTGAGTTTTTCATTTGATTCTCAGCTTGGTCACTGTTGGTATGTAGCAGAGCTACTGATTTGTGTATATTCATTTTGTATCCTGAAACTTTGCTGAATTCATTTACCAGTTCTAGGAGCTTCTTGGAGGAGTATTTAGGGTTTTCTAGGTATATGATCATAATATCAGCACACAGTTTGGCTTCTTCTTTATTGTACTTTCCAGTATTCTTTCCTGTCCTTATTTTCACAGAAGCCACAAAGGTTGCATGCTTGTACCCAATAGACACATTGGTGACTCACAGCATTGCTCTTCTTCCTTGTACATGAAAACTCTCCCCCCGACATAGCCATGTGGCTTCAAGGTACACCTCCTTAGAATCTGCTAAACTTTCCTCTTTAGTAAACTGTTTTCTTGGTTCTAGTAAGAGAAGAAATTCTCATCTGTTTTGGTCAAGATTGACAACATTTCAAGGCATGTAAAGTAGGAAAATGCTTCTCAAATAGCCTGAGGCTTGTTAAACTTGGGCCGTGTTTTTCCTGTGATTAATATGTATTTCATGCAACTATATATGTATCTCATGTATGAAACACTATAATGTACAATTCTGAGGAAAACATCTATATGGAATAAACCATTCGATTTTGCAGTTTTCTGAGGCTAACTTTGTATTTGGAGTTAGAGAAGAAGTGGAGGCATTCCATCATTTAGGGGTTTCTCTTCTTCAAGTATACTGCCCTTCCTGGTAGCCCTCTACCAAGAGTCAGACATCCTAAAGAATCCTTTTCTCCTTTTCAAAAACAACTCATTTCTAGAACACTGGGTCAGTGCCCACTTAGTATATAGCATATTGTAGATTGAATTTCATAAACCTGCCTAGTCAGAATGTGCTGTGAGCATTCTTTGCATCAGAAGACCAAACTTACATTTGTTATGTTCAGAAAGAGAAATATATCAAATTTAGAATACTAGCAATTCTCTCCTGAACATATTATGTACAGAAGCAAGGCAAAATTTTTATTAACTGTTAAAAGGGTGATTACTATATGATCACAATAATCTTTAATAGTTAATATACTCAGTAGATGTGCCTTCTCAAACCATCATAAAATAATATTTCAAAATACATTTCTTAAAACAGGTAGGGCACAGTCTGCTAAATAAAAAGAAAAGAAACCAGTGTATATTCACTCACAAGTAGGTATTTTTTGAATGAATATATTTTTGGCTTTTTACTCTTTTTATGTTGCCTTTGCTTCTCTGGACACATCCCCCTATAAAATGATTAGTTGCCATGCTCAGATGTCATGTGTTCAATCTGAGACCAGAGTTGCCAAAGTATATTGAAATAGAATCAAATATTCAAAAATGACTAGCCACCTTTTTAGTGATAGCTCCCAGCCACAATTATTTTGATACTGAATTTTCTGCATTCCCTAAGATAAAAATGTTTAAGCCTATTTTAATAATGTACCTTAAACATTAACAATTGTTTTAGAATGCCAGTTCATCTCCTTTGTGTGCATTTAAGAGATTAAGTGACCTAAGATGCTTTATTTTGGAGGATACAAACGTGCTGATTGCAGCAGAATCTCCTCTGGTAAGAATGTAAATAACGTAGTGAATAGTGAACTCAGTGCACTGCATTTGTCTTCAAGATTCATTATTAAAGTGTCCTTTGAGTCTAATTTTTTTCATTTAAAAAAATGAAGACCAATACACTAAGGAAGCATTTTGTTTTCAGAAGAGATACATTGGAAAATTCTTCTCAGCTATTAATTAGGTAAAATGTCTTCAAGTGAACAGTTGGTTCAATCAACAGATGGATTCAGAAATGTTTCTCTGAAGGCAGATCTATCATATTTTCACCTTCAGGCACCAGAGTGTAACATGTCTTATTAATGCCACTATTAAAATTGATCTGCTTCCACAGGTATAGTACCAAATAGCTCATCAAATAAAATGAATGCTTTTAAAAGGATTCTATACATAGCTATGCATTTTCAAAAACAAATTTCCATTTTTATGCAGGAAAATGAGGAAATTTAATTATACTGAATCATTTTGCTAGCTAGAAGTTACCACTTTTAAATAATTATTACTCAGAAAATACCAGATACGATTATATTATAGAAAGATACTTAACAAATAGCATCAGTTATACATTATAAGGATGAATTTTACATGATTTTCCTTACAGAGATTGTACTTTTTTCCATAAATAAATGCAATACTAAGATTATTTAATTGGACATTTGACCTACCCATCATCGGTTTTTTAAAGAGATAGATTCATGCATTCCTCTTCCAATTTATATAATGCATAAATTGTAACACTAAGCGATAGGTTTGCTTTTCCTAAAATATCAGGATCACGCAGACAAACTCTGTCTGGTTGTAACTTGATCAGTCATCGATATGCTGTGGCTTGTATTCATCTGCTGAAGACATCTATGTGATATCCTCAAAATAATTACAGAAGTTTAGAGAAATTACATAGACTATACACCAGAAAAAGGCAGTGTCCATAATTTGTTAGCTTACAAATAAGATAAAATCTCTTTGTCGTTTTTGACAATTTTGGCAATGGAGATGTGAAAGTGGCAGAAGTTTTCTGGAAGAGGAGAACTAAGCTCCTTGAGGGCAGATTGAGAGGATTTGAGGGAAACCTGTGTAAGTTATGATGAAAATGAAAAATTTTATAGTCAACCTCTATGTAAATGGTACTCCATTTTATTGCCTATAATCAAGGATGAGTTGGATAGGTGATTGCAGAATAAAATAATGATTAGCATCCTGGTTATTGCTAACTTCTCCAGAGAGGGAGAGTTACTCACTAACAGGCAGGCAGCCACTGGTCCACCTCACTTTAACAACTAATAAATTTGTGCAAGGCAGACAGAAAACTGAATTCTTTTCAGATGCACTTTACAGCTATGCACACCAACACTGAACATTAAAAGAAGCAATTTACAACTACTATAGACAGAAACCAGGCAAATTATTAAACTTTCACTAGTTCTCTTTAGAAAGGCAGAGTAAAGTGTGTAATGCTTATAAAGGAAAAATGGCAATAGCTGGGACATCTTAGGGCTTAGGCCTTCCTACACTTCTTAGAGTTATTAGGAAGAGAGAGTAAAAAATGTCAGACCTCCTGTGCAATAGGTCTTAGTTGTAATAATGGGAGCTTTGGCTCTCTAGGAGGTAGCTCCTTCAAAGAGATGAATTTCCATGGGAAAAATATCAATGAGACTTTGACTAGTACCAAGGTTTTTATGGCCTTAGATTGGGCTTAAGAAACTGATTTTATCCCACTGGGCAGTGTAAATCAAAGCAATCTAGAGATACTTTTGGTGTTTATCCTCATTTGCCATGGAAAACTTTACTAGATACTATGTTGAGAACTGGGAAGAATTATAGAGATGTTATCTTGGTAATGGTGCAGCAGATGCTGTGGATGTGGGAGTACTCCTTAAAGGAGTCATGGCTGAGTGAGCCAAACTTCAGTCATTCAGAGGGAACACATCCAGTAGCCCCAACTCAGAAAGCAGTGTGACTGAAACTACTGAGAAAAGAGATTCTCAAAATTGCCATAATAGTGTCAGTCATGATATTCTCACAGCCTGATGGGCCAGACACATTTAAAGTCTGTTGGATTCAGGCGCTGGAAATTGAAAGTAAATGTACCTTGCACGTTAGCTGCAAGCCACACTCTACTGATGTGATAATCTTCTACTCCAGCCTAAGATGCTTTAAGAAAAAAGATGATTAGAACTGGGACCAAGGTGTCACTGTCCCCAAAGAAGAATTAAAATGATATGCACACCTTCAAGTTTGCAAGGACTCTTTGACCCTGGAATCTAGAACCCTGTAGGTAAGCTACAGCAGACAAATGAGTGAAGATTTCAGTGAACTATGCATGAGTATTTATGCAAATGTATGTCTGGGGAAGTATGTGATTTAGCCCATATTCCCTGCTGGTTATGTGAAATGTTGAGTACAAGTTGTAGGAAGGATCTTTCAAAGCTTCTCTCTACCCCAATTATCTTATTAACTTTGCCTCAGTTCCCAATTCCTAAGCACCATGATACCTATCCTCCTTTATTCTGTCTTCTCACTATGTATTTTCCAGGATTGAGACTATGTTATGCGTAATTCTGTAGTTTCAACCCTTTCTTAACTGATGTATGTATTTTTGATGGCATTTTGCCTGGCCAAGTATTTAGCTCGTAGTTAATCCATTGACTTGACATATCCTTGCTTAACCGAAGGAATAGACAGAAATCTCTACTACTAGCCCTCTCTTTCCGTACAGGAACAGTTCCTCTGAACATCCCCTTAGATAAAATGATCAAAATATAAGAAGGAGAGACAAAGTGAGGTACCATGAGTAAACCACATTAATAAGGAGAGAACATTTGACTGAGCTGATTTTGCTCCATATGTTTTTGGTAAGTATATTTACTAGCCTTGTTGAGACAAAAGTTTGCACAAAAATATAAGTATCTGGCTGTTAAAGCTAAGGAACTACGTAGGATAATGTATACCATTCTGAAAAGAAAAAAATTTAAAGATATTCATTTTTATTATGCTTAAAAACTCCAATCATGGATATAAAACTCCTAATTTGCCTACGCCATGAGCAAGTAGTGCATCCTTGTATTTGTATAGCATCTGTTTCCATGGAAGATAAGTAGTGAATGTTAGCTACAGAATATATAAATGCAGATTTGAGTATAAAAAATATCTTTTACAAATACATTTTCTTTCCATTTTAGTAATAGCCCCAAACTCAGAAATGCAACTGTATTTTGGCTGAAGGCCTGTTTCTTGTAGAAAAACAAGGCCATTTTCCTACTATTTAAAACATGACATGCTTTTTCTTCTGTTTAATTCGCAGCGTCTTTCATTTTTAATGAATTTTCCTAATTCTCCAGAGCTTCGCTACAGCAATCTATGTGAATGACGTTGATGTCTTAGGGGGAAATACTTCCCATCGAGATACATTTGATTTACACATAACCAAAGTAAGCAAAAAGAAAAAAAAACAGTCTGATGATATTTAGAAGTAGACAAACTTTACTTACTTTATAGGAACCCCTACTTAGTTTAATGTGACAATAACAAGGAAAAAAATGTTCATTGTCAGCTCATTTAGATGTATCTGCATTGAATTTCAGAAATAAACATACTTTAGGCTCTAAGTGTAATGTTTTAGAATGCATCAATTGGTTGCAGTTTGTTCAGTCAATTCACTAGACTCAGAAAGGATTCTTCTTTAGATAGGCTTCTAATACTGAAGGGATTTTTAAGGTATAAGCTTTCATTAAACTTCACTTTTAATGGCCCAAATAAGTGACTCTTTCTTCTCAGACCATTAAAAAATAATAATAATAGGGAATTATAAGCAAGAAAGGAGCTCACTCATAACTTAAAAACTAAATAAAAATGAAATAAACCCCTGAAAAAACTGGAAAACAGAGACTTTAAGGGCCAAAAAAAGCACCTTCCTCTTCTTCTTGAAGTATATATTGAATTTGCCTACCATTCATTTGGTAGCAATCAAGGATATTTTTTTTTCTAAAATATAAAAGTTTTAGTAATACTGAAGCACTACCCTCTCAATGTTTTAGGAAACAAATGAGGATTGATTTCTTCTTCTATGTTGCCTTTTCAAAATAGGAAGAAATGATAGACAAACCAAGAGGACTGAATTGAAGCTTAAAGAGATTTCAGGAACCACTAATTCAGTCTTACCAAAGTCCTTAACAAATTTCCTTTTTTTTTTCTATTTGAGTAACTTCTTATCGCTGGTAGAGTAGTGGGGACAGCTGCATTCTATTGCAACAACGAGTACAAGAACAAATACAGTGATTAAGGTAAAAACACAGAACTCAGAATTTGCCAGTGCATTGTCTTCACAGAGCAATAATTACCACAAACCTATCATCATGGGTTATATCATAAAAAGATCACAAGTAATTACAAGCAAAATTCTCATCAGTAAAGACAATAACCTGAGTTCAAATATAGGTCAGATATCAAAGAGATTCCATATCAAAAAAAAACAATAATATGTAGTGACTTTAGAATATGATAGCAAACAACTTGACAGTCTCTTCTCATTAAGACTGTCATCTCTTAAAATCTGGTGGGCTAATCACAATTTCAACCAATCGAGTATAACTGAAGTTAGACTGCATGATTGTTTTAGTTGACTATGGTATTGCCATAATACAATAACACAGAGTCGACAGCTTAAACAACAGAAATTTATTTTTTCTTTTAGTTCTGGAGGACAGAACTCCAAAATAAGCTGCCAGCAGGTTTGGCTTTTCCAGAGGTTTCTCTTTTCGGGTTGCAGACAGCTGCTTTCTTTCTGTGTCTTTCTTTGGCCTTTGCTCGGTGTTTGTCCTGGCCTACACTCTTTTCTTCTTATAAAGACATCACTCATATTGGATTAGGACCCCACCATCAGGATCTGGTTTAAACTTAATCACCTCTTTAAAGGTGCCATTTTAGTGCAGTTTTATTGAGTGTTAGGGCTTCAACATATGTTAGTGAGGGGCAGAGAGGTGCACTGCAGCTCTTAACAATGACTTTCAAAGATAGGTTATAACGGGTTGCACAACCTTCAATTTTCAAGCTGGAAAATTTAATTTTACAGCCTTGGGTTGTTATTTAAAAAATTAAACTGTCTTGAGACTATATGCTGTGCAAAACCAAAAGCTGTGTATGTGGGACAATGCAGAGAGCAGTCATTCCATATTTCAAATGAGACTTGAAGTATACATATAGGTATATAGATAGGTTTCATGGATGTGAATATGTTGCAACATCCATATTTTACTTTCTACCCCTTGGGACTACAGTTGTAGTATCCAGATCAGACAATAATGTAATATTGAATTTAAAAGTATGAAGAAATGACATGTGAATGCTGGGATGTTCCAAGACTTGGTACTCAGCCTCTTCTCAATGTACAAATGTAATGCATTGTTGTTCCCAGTTATGTAACTTGTGATGGATTGCGTAGCTACCGGTAATTGAGCCAAATCTGAACACATCTATAGAATCTCAAAGCTCACTAATGCATGTATCAAACAGTCTCTCATTTTCAAACATATTTCCAAATGGACATATAAAAACAATATATTTATGAAACTACCGTAAAATATATGTGACTTTTGGAAGCAATGAGGATGACCAGAAAACATAGCTTTTCCACATATGACCTATGTGGCTTTGAGCTTCTTCGAATATCATTTCTTTAATATGCAAAATGAGACTACTAATACCTTCCTGGAAGTTTGGTTAAAAAAAAAACAAAACTTAAATGACAAATGGATTCAATATATGAGAAAACATCCTAGGGTATGTTAAGCACCATGCACATATACTACATTTTTTATTATTTTAAGAATATAAATGCAGAGCCGGGTGCCAGTGGCTCACACCTATAATCCCAACACTTTGGGAGGTCAAGAGGGGTGGATCACTTGAGGCCAGGAGTTTGAGACCAGCCTGGCCAACATGGTGAAACCATGTCTTTACTAAAAATACAGAAATTAGCCAGACATATTGACAGGGACTTGTAATCCCACCTACTTGGCTGGCTGAGGTGGGAGAATCACTTGAACCCAGGAGGCAGAGGTTGCAGTGAGCCAAGATGACACCACTGCACTCCAGCCTGGACAACAGAGTGAGACTACATCTCAAATATATATATATATATATATATATATATATATATATATATGCAGGATAAATTCAATAGCTCTCAAAATAATGCACCTTGAAATGTGTATGTATTTATTTTGCATGCTTCCTATTTGATTACATTTTAATTAATCAGAAGTAATGAAAAACATTTTATATAATATATATATGCTATCTAAAACATATAGCATTTTTGACTTAACATTTATATTTATTGAAAAAATATAATTTGAACTGCCAAAGTATTTTAAGTTACTAAGGTATTTCTTCATTATTTAAATTTATAGGAAGCACAGAAAAAATATTGGATGGTATATTGTTTGACTTACTTTAATCTTTGTGGAAATTCCCAGATATTCATTTTTAACATGGTTAGGTTTGATTATTTTGCTTGCAAATTTTTTTCATTACAATCAGCTCCACCGTTTCTGTATCCTGACATATGTTAGATAAAATATTGTTTTTACCAAAATAAGCATACAAAATATTTATAAGAGAATAAAGATTAGTAATATAATTGTCTTTTTCTTCAATTAAAATTTGTAAAATTATCCATAAATCATCATAGAATTCCTAAGCACACCCTCATAGTCCATTTATTTTATGAATTACAATTTAGTAGGAATAGTATATATGTGCAACTTTGCCTATTTAAAAGTAGGTGATTTCTATGTAATATCACATTAAACTTAATATTTCTTAATCTCTTACAATAAAAAGTTTTTCTTTTTTTTTTTCTTTTGAGATGGAGTCTTGCCCTTTCACCCAGGCTGGAGTGCAATGGCAAATCTTGGCTCACTGCAACTTTGGCTTCCCAGGTTCAAACGATTCTCATGCCTCAGCCTCTTGAGTAGCTGGGATTACAGGTGTCTGCCACCATGCTCAGCTAATTTTTGCATTTTTGTTAGTAAAGACGGTTTCACCATGCTGGCCAGGCTGGTCTCAAACTCCTCACCTCATGATCCATGCACCTCAGCCTCCCAAAGTCCTAGGATTACAGGTGTGAACTACTGTGCCCAGCCAACAAAAAGCAATATATGTGACTTAGGTGAATATTTAAATACCACAACATGTAATAAGTTTGCCAATGCCAAACAGTTAGGGCCAGGAGTGCAAACAATATTTAGTAATGGGATAAAATAGGAGAAAAATCTTCTTTCTCTCTCTCTCTCTCTCTCTCTCTCTCTCTCTCTCTCTCTCTGTGTGTGTGTGTGTGTGTGTGTGTGTGTGTGTGTGTGTGTGTGTGTGTGCGCTTTGACAGAGTCTTGCTTTGCTGCCCAGGCTGGAGTGCAGTGGCACGATCTTGGTTGGCCGCAACCTCTGCCTCCCAGGTTCAAATGATTCTCCTGCCTCAGTGTCCCGAGTAGCTCCGACTACAGGCATGCTCCACCACACTCAGCTGATAGTTGTAATTTTAGTGGAGAAAGGTTTCACCATGTTGGCCAGGTTGGTCTTGAATTCCTGATCCACCTGCCTTGATCTCCCAACGTGCTGGGATTACAGGTGTGAGCCACTGTGCCCAGTCTTAGATTGGCTTCTTAACACCTCATTGGAGACGCCAGAAAAAGGATCTGTGAATTTGAAGGCAGGTCAACAGAAATTAGCTAAGCCGAATCCTCTCACAATTCTGAAGATAGACCAACAGATTCAAGCCACCAGAATCTGTAATCCAAGACAGAAAAACACAAAGTCATGAATTCTGTAATCTCTAGGACAATAGCAAGAGATCTAACATATCCATAACTGAAATTCTATGAGGAAAGGAGATAGAATAGAGAAGAAGAAAAACTGAAGTAAGAAAAGCTAAAAGCTTCTTAATTGGAAAATGCAAACTTACAAATTGGAAACAAACAAAAAACCCGGCGAACCTCACACACAAAAAAACATACCCAGACCCATCACGTTCTTACAGCTAAAAACCAAAGATGAACATGAAATCTTGAAACAGTCAGAATCAAATAGCACATTACATAAAGGGAAGGAAATAATCTCAGCTGACTTATTCTTTACAATAGATATCAAAATACAGTGGAGCAGTATCTTTAAAGTTTTAGGCTAGGAGTGGCTAGCTCCTGATTTCCACATACTGTGAAAATATCCTGTTAAAATGAAGGAAAACAGGCTAGGTGCAGTGTTTCTTGCCTGTAATCCCAGCACTTTGGGAGGTGAGGAAGGCAGATCATTTGAAGTCAGGAGTTCGACACCAGCCTGGCCAACATGGTGAAACCCCATTTATAGTAAAGGTACAAAAATTAGTTGGGTGTGGTGGCTGACAGCTGTAATCCCAGCTACTCGGAAGGCTGAGGTAGGAGAATCACTTGAACCTAGGAGGTGGATTGCAATGAGCTGAGAGCATGCTATTGCACTCCAGCCTGGGGAACAGAGCCAGATTTTGTCTCAAAAATAAAGGAAAATAAATAATTTTTAAAAACAAAAAGTCAACAAAGTTTAAATGAAACTGTAATACAAAAAATGAAAATGTCTTCAGATTAACAGAAAAAAAGAAAAAACTCGCATCTTAGACATACAAAATTATTGAATTATTTGAGAAATTTTGTTTGTTTTGTTTGCTTCATTAGGTATTAGAAGTGCTTGACATGAAATGAAAACATTATATTTATAAGTGCAGTTCATAAGGCCTAAGGAAATGTAATTAAGTTACAAATGAAAAGATTAAGTAAATTTAATTATTTCTAACTACATTCATTTAATATTCAAAGAGAAAGTTTTTAAAAATCTAGATTAATAAGTAGAACAATAAAATATAAATTTTGCCTTATACAACCTCAGATAATCAAGGTAATTTATAACTTTAAATAACTGAATGCTAATTTTAAAGCCCAACAATTATACATAGACCTTTGCTTGCACAAACTGAACATCAAAAATCTGACACTGGCTCTGCTATTTAAAAAATGACAACAGTTCGCCAGGAAATCAATAACAAAAGGCTCTTTTCTCCAAGTATCCAGCGTTTTCTGCATGGTGTGGTATACAGATACTGGAAAGAAACAGTGGGGAATCCTATAAAAACGACGGTAAAAATGTTCCATAAAATTGATTCTTAATGCCACTCAGTGCTTGCTATTATCCTCACTTGACAGTCATTCATTTATATGTGTAAAAAAAATGGGGAAAATTGCTTAACCAGACTCTCAAGCACATTGCTAGTTTGTCTCTCAGACACGCTGTTCTGAATAAGGAAGAGTATGTCTGCATGGGTTGAATAACAAGAAAGACGTTCAGAATGGGTCCAGATGATGATTCTGCCATCTCACTCTTCACCTCACTTACGATATCTTTGAGGTTACTATGAGATGGCCATACACTTATTTCTCAACCCAAGTAATAGTTTAAGAACTGACATTTGAGTTCAGGCCAGTCTATACTCTAAAGAGATAGCCTTTATGTAAGACTAGTTTGCCTTGAGACAAGGCAGGTTTTTTTCTACTCCCTATTTGTTTTCTTTCTGCTCCACATTTTCACCGCTCACCTATTCTTCTCTCTACTAATCCACCTGCTCTGTGGCTCTAGCTATGGCTATGGCACTCTCTTTATATAAACATATTTTTAGTGATTCCTGTCCTTTCTGGTTCCAGAATACTGGTTAACTCGTTTTCTAATTTTGAATACAAGTTTTGGTGAAAACAAAGATCGTATTTTGTATCTGCACTTACTACCTTAGTACAACAACCAGGAACTGTAGTGATTCAACCCAAACATTCTGCCCATACATGTGTGGGCTTAACTGGTTGAGTGTTACTTAAATAACCACACCTCGTGGACAGAAATATCTATGACCAGTCAGTTATGAATGAGTCTGTTTAGAGAGAATACTGTGGGGATGAAACAGAAGAAGCTGCCGTCATCTTGTTTATCTCAAACATCACATTTGGTGACATTATACTGGATAGGGAAAACTCATGAAAATTCTTCTGAAAAATAAGTTGGTCTGTTTGAAAGGCTAAACACTGATCACAAGATTGTCCAAAAAAAACAGCTCAACTTGTTTATTAAAACTGTGATTTTGAACATGAAAATATAGATTATGATCTAAGTGTCCATACATAATGCAATCTAAGTGTCTGTTTATTATTCAATTACGAGTAATATGTTCTGTAATACTAAGTATAGGCAACCCTACTTATCACATTAAATAAAATACATCTGCTTTCACTGAACTTACATTTCAGTGTGTGTCATGGTAACTTTAATTAACAACCTATGGGGATTAAAAATTGCAGACTGAATTTACAGTTTATAGAAGTGGAGAGCTACGTATATTTGCTATCAAATAGCAACACAAGAGGAAGCACATCATAATAAGATTAAAACTGATTTTTAAATATATGAATTCTATATATTTTTATTACCAAAGAGAAAATATTTCTTCGAACTGTTTTATTTATGATTGAGCAACAAACTATCACAATACTTAGTCGTTAAAAACACCACCATTCTACTATGTTTCACAGTTTCTGTGGGTCAGGAAATCAGAAGCTACTCAGATGGGATTTCCTGGCTGAGAGTTTCATGAGATCTCTTTTGAAGCTAAAATCAGAGAGTACTGTGGCTATAGTCATATCAAAGACTTCTTCACTTGTATTCTAGTGCTTAGTCGATGAAAATTTGAACAGGCGATGGCTGAAGTAGCCAGAGCTTCTCAAACACCTTTTTCTGCCCCTATGTCATCTTTTTCCTGGTCTCTACAGTGTGGCTGTGGAGTTGCTTAATATGGTGGCCCACAACTCCAAAGGCATGTATCATAACAGAGAAGGTAAAAGTAGTGTTTGCCTTTCATGATCTAGACTCAGAAAGAATGCAGCATAACTTCTGTTTCACCCTTTTGATAGAAGCAGTTATAAAGCTCAGCCCAGATTCAAAGAAAGGGAACATAAGCTAACCTCTCAAAAGAAGAATGTCAATGTTATATTGTAAGAACAGCATGTGGAATGGGTTATATGTCCACATATTGACTTTTTTATCTCTAGTGGGGAAAAAAAATTCCAGAGTAACCACTAGCACATTCCAATTCTAGCACAACAGTGCTTAAGTTTGGAGGTGACTAATTGTTTAATGTTTAGAGAAATAAAGTGGCTAAAGGGAGATTGAATATGGGTATATTATTATCATTATTATTATTGATATGAAGTTTCACATTGTCACCCAGGCTGGAGAGTAGTGGTGTGATCACAACTCACTGCAACACCCACCTCCCTGGTTCAAGCGATTCATCTGCCTCAGACTCCCGAGTAGTTGGTATTACAGGCACTCGCTATCAGGCCCAGCTAATTTTTGTATTTTTAGTAGAGACAAAATTTAACCATGTTGGCCAGGCTGGTTTCAAACTCCTGGCCTCAGGTGATCCACCCATCTCAACCTCCCAAAGTGTTGGGATTACAAGTGTGAGCCAACACGCCTGGCTGGATTGACGAGATATTATGATTGAGGTAGAAAATGTTTGCATCATCAAAAAAGACATCTACCATATATGTGTGCTGGTGATTATGAGAAGAATGTGATGCCTACTACCAGTTATATATGAATTAAAGAGTATCATAAGAACTCTGAACTATCAAGTGTGGTTAAGACAGTAAGAAAGAATTGTATTCAACATGGTCTATTGCCTGCCTATGATATAAGCAGAG
Organism: Cheracebus regulus; assembly: GCA_963574635.1. Classification (NCBI taxonomy): domain Eukaryota; kingdom Metazoa; phylum Chordata; class Mammalia; order Primates; family Pitheciidae; genus Cheracebus; species Cheracebus regulus. Next base: position 26,937 of record CAUYQU010001021.1, read on the forward strand.
TCTCTCCTGTAATCATGGCTGTTGTTTGGATAACCTATCAGATTTGTTTTAAACAGCAACAGAAACCCAGTGGATGGAGTCAGAGGGAGACTAATTTCAAAGATAAGTTTAAATTTGCATGGAAATGTGAATATGTAACTATGATGAGGAGATGCACACATATACACATATTTAATAACTCCCAAGTAGGCAAATATATCACACATAATACATATAATTCAGAGCTATTAAAAAATGGAATGAGGTTGTTTAAGAGAAAGGAAGATCTTGCTTAGTGGAGAGTGTTAGATTTGCCTTTTCATCCAAAGATTTGATTACTCAAGCTGGATCCAGTGAGTGAATCCACAGTATCATCGTATTCCCTTGATGAACTATGGGCTTAAGGAAATCAATATATGTAGTTACTTAGACACTTACAAAGGACAAATGTTTACAAGGGTATATTTATGGTCTAGAATCCTCTGCACAAAGCAAAATTTGTATTTGTTCCTTCTACACTATTCCATCTACTCTCCTCATCTCACACTTAAATTAGTTGCCTTTTTCATCATCCTGGGGAATTATCTTGTGTAAATACCCATAACCTGAAGGGAACTGACCCCACAGAAGTGCCAAAATGCTTATGTACACTGTGACTATCTTCACCTGATTAGGAATTGGCTAAAGTTTGAGTTTGCTGTGATGATCTGCTATAAAAATGCTCCCCACAGAGCAACCAACCTGTGAAATATTACTCAGCCTGCAGATTGCACAAGCCCTTTCATACCAAACACAGAATGTCTACTGAGCTAAGGAGCAACAAATATAGCATCTGACATTTACTTACTCAAATCTTAAATGTATGCCCACAGGGAGTTTCAAGTAGAAGCTAAATGAACACCTCAAAGTGGAGGTAAAGAAATTAAAAATATTGGATAAATGATGCTTTCACACCTGGAGTCTATGAAGTTCAGTGATTTAATCTATACTTTGTCCTCAGCTTCACCACAACGATTTCTGAGTCCAGTCCTCTTTCTGTTACACTTTAAACTCCCGGTGTCATTGTTCTCCATTTGTCTGCCTATAATGGGAGAAACTAATTTGGCTGGGAAAATATGGCTATCATGATTCCACTTTTTAATTGAAATTGTGACAAATGTAAAATCAGGATTAGAAGAACACAATCCATCTATAAGAAGTGGTGGGTATTTCATCAAATATCAAAAGGTCAAATAGTATGAAGTAATCTTCCTACATTAGGAAAATTACTTAAGAAAATTCAATCTACTGGGAACTCTTATCTTTGAAATGTTTTAAAGGACATAGAATAAACAATTTAAAACTACTTCAAAAAATAGTTGTTTAAAATTTATTTATCTTGCTGTCTTTCTTTTTAACATGTGTCACTCCTTTATAAAAAATACTCACTGCAATAAAATCATATCTCAAAGACAATTAATAAACATTTATAAAATATAAAATTATTTTTAATTTTTATACAATGTGTTCTCTGAAATATTTGAAACTATTCATGTCACTTTTGTGAAACCCTTATATATTTGCTTTCTATAACATATGCTCAGTTATCTTTTGGATCTCTGAAATGTACCTCAATCTATTTGCTGCAACTTGGAAATTCAGCTCCAGAAACCATGTGGCATGAACTCTGTAACCTATTCACACAGAACTTCTCACTATTTCCCCTTTAAAAATCTGAACATTTGTAAAGTTGATGATTTCATGGAAATATATTCTCTTTCTCCCCATCTCTTTACACCTTTGATTACTGTGTTTAGCAAATTCCTGGTCATTCTTCAAGATCTAGTTGATAATTTTCTTTCTCTGTGAGGCTTTTTACGCTAAATATAAGTCAAATTCTACCACAGACAAAGCAAAGCCGTGGGCAGAGAAGAGACAATTTATGTAATAGATCAAACAAAGGCTCTAGATTCAGAAGTCCTAGATTTAAATTTTAGCTCTCTTGTAGGTTTGAAATCCTCCTCTGGAAGCCTTTGCTTATTCATAGAAAACAGAGCTGATAACCACTTTCCTGTAAGAATTACGTGAGAAAACAGACGAACATCAACTAGGACAATATCTGGTATTTAGTAGAAAATTCTATAACCAGTTGCTACTACAGACACTATTATTATTATTTCTCTGCTTTCCCATCTCCTTTTAATAATGATAAATAATTAAATAAATAGAAATATTGATCAACGAGATAGAAAATCAACAAGGATATCCAGGACTTGAACTCAGACCTGGAACAACTAGACAACAAATATTTACAGAACTTTCCTCCCCAAATCCACAAAACATACATTTTTCTCAGTATCACATTATACCTATTTTAAAAGTGACCACATAATTGGAAGTAAATCACTCCTCAGCAGTTGCACAGCATTTCACAGGTTTAAATAAAATATTGGTTGGCTGCTTATTTGTTATTTTCATCCCCTATTTCTTCCTGTCTCCATTGTTAAGCACAATTATTGGCAAAAAAGAGGTTTTTAATATCCATTTTTAGACTGTATTCTAGCCTAGGCAATAAAACAAGAATCCCATTCTCTCTCCCTCTTTCTCTTCCTCTTTCTCTCTTTCATTCTTTTTTTTTCTTTTGATATTTATTTATTTTTCTTTCTCCTTTTCTTTTTCTAAAAAAAAAAGAATTAAAAAAATATTTTACAATAATAGTTGGAAACTTCAATACCCTTCTGTCAATAATGGATTGAACAATCAAAAGATAAGTAAGGCAATGGAGGACTTAATAAACCAACTGTATCTAACAGGCATATACAGAATGCTGTCATTGCCTCTATCCAACAACAACAGCACATACATTCTTCTTTTATTCAGTCTTTTTGTTCTATTTCTTTTACTCAGTCTTCTTTTACTCAGTCTTTTGATGATTATCCTATTCATTGAAGGATGGGGGTTGCGATCTGTTTTACTCAATCTACCATTCCAAATGTGAATCTCATTTAGAAACACCTTCACAGACACACCCAGAATAATGTTTAACCAAATATCCGGCACCCCATGGCTCAGTTAATTGACACATAAAGTTAATAACACATTCATATATATCTTAGTGCTGTTAACTGAGGTGACCTAGAAGAAATGATACTCCAGTAGCAATGAGAACACTCAGCACTCAGTTGTTCTTCTTCTTCTTTCTTTTTTTTTTTAGTACCATTCTCCAATAAAACAAACAATTATTTTTTTGAAAAAAGAGGTGACACCAAAACAAAAGCAGGAAAAATATGAAGTACAAAATGGTGGGAGGATATTTTGAAAACACAGAAGCCAACTTGAAAGTGTTTCCAATAACTAAATTTTAGACAATTGGAATAAGAAAATAATACATTGTGACCAATAAAATAAAATAAATATCAATCAATACTCCTTCTTATTGTACAATACCAATTGAAATAAAATAATGACAAAACACTATTAGCAAGTACTCCAGTGATTATTCCTTCAGATAAGACACATCTGAATCAGCTGGAATTAGCAAGTGGAAGTCTAATGATAAATAAGTTACTTGCAAAGTCTCAAGCAAAATACCTATTAATGACAATACAAAATAATAACTTTAAAGAAACCAAAAAATTAGAGTTACCATTATCAATAACAAAACATGTTGACATTGTGTACCTCCTATTGTGAAGTACTGAGAAGGGCAGAGCACAAACTTGCTTCAGTGGTATTTTTGCCACAAATGCAGAACCTCACTCTAATCATTAGATAACATCAGATGATCCCCAAATGAAAGACATTTTACAAAATGACAAATTGATAATCTTCAAATCAGTTAAGGTGAAGAAAGATAAATAAATATTTAGGAAATGTCACAGATTGGAAGATAGGGTATATAACAACTAAATGTCATGTGGGATCCTGGATTCGATTTTGGAGCAGGTAATGGATATTAGTAAGAATACTGGTGCATTAGTTGATTTTCACATAGGTATAAATAATTCTGGAGAGTAAGTAATTTATTTGAAAAGAAAAAGATTTAATTGGTTCACAGTTACGTATGGTTGGAGAGTCCTCAGGAAACTTACAGTCATGGTGGAAGTTGAAGGGGATGCAAGGCACATCTTACACTGTGGGAGGAGGAAAAGAGAGCAAGCCAGGAACTGCCAAACACATTTCAACCTTCGGATCTCCTGAGAACTCACTCATTATTCCAGAGCAGCATGGGGAAACCAACCCCATGATCCAAACACCTCCTACTAGGTCCCTCCCTTGGACACACTGGGATTAAAATTGAAGATGAGATTTGGGTGGGGACACAGAGCCAAACCATATAAGCCAGAAAAGTTCAAATAAGGTATGTAGATTATTTAATAGCATTATGACAACATTAATTCTGTTGCTTTGATAACTGTACTGTGGTTACATAATATAAATAACTTCATAGAAAACTAGATAAAAGCTATATGAAAACTATGTAATATTTTTGCAATATTTTTATTAGTTCAAATTATTTAAATTTGGTAAAAGTATGAGCCTGTTATTATTCAGCATGAGACATGCATTAATTCATGTGACACAGATTGCAGGGTGGGTCTAAGAAAGGGATCTAACCACTTCTTTCAATCAACGTTATTTTAATTGTACTGGACATCTACAGTGATATTCATGTCAAAGCACTTGCAAAGTTATGAGACAAAATCATTACAGCCCCTTAACAGGATGCATCCTGAGAGAAGAAAAGATAATATGTTAAGATCTTCATCACTGAAATTAGAAAGACTTGGCTTAGAATTCTTGCAATGCTTGCTGTTAGTCATATGATTTGCAGCACATGCCTTAATTACACCAAACTCCAGTCTCCATTTTTGCAATATGAGGTTATTATTGTACCCATAGCACAGAATTTTTTGTCAGCATTTATTGAGATGACTCTGAGAGGTCTACTGAAATGTGCTTGGAAAATAAGTATTTAGTATTTATCAATGTATTATCATTTGTTTATGAAAAATTAAAGGTAATTATTATTTGGTTACATAAGAATTTGCATCTGCAAATAATGCCAAGATTCTTTTGGGGGATATTGACAAGGCTTTGTAGAGAAACACACAAACACATTCACATTCTCATATGAATATGAAACAATAGCCTACAAAAAATACATTAGTAGTGGTAATAGAGTCAGCAAAAGTGATTGTATCAGGGGAAAGCACCTCTCTACGATGATTACATCTGACACTGAAGCTGACTGCAACTGACACTTGTGTGAAGTCACTTTTGTTAATGATAGTGACACAGGTAGAGTTATTTTTCCTGAAAACACCTACCATTCTTTTGCAGTAAATACATAGTTTCTGATTCACTTTTGGCATGAAAACACCGAGAATGGTAATAATAAAAAATTATTTTAGGTCTTAATACCTCTCTGAGAAGCATCACATTCGGCTTATTATTCAGCCCCGACTTGAATAAGATATAAAAGTCTATATTCTTTGTTTTTTATTTTGTTATTTTTTCCCCAAATTGACAGATGACATGAGGCTTAAATAGAGAATACGATGGCTAACACAGCCAGATTCCAAAAAACATTGGAATTATATGTCACGAACAGAAGATAAAATTAAGAAAGATGACCTGACTTTTCATGAATTTAGGATCAGTGCCCAATGACCAAAGCACAGGGTAAGACTAGAGGAATATATTTCTTTCTTTCTTTCTTTTTTACCTTGTCATTATGTATAAAAATTGATCATCCAAAGTAATTGACAACCAACCCAAGGGATATTTAGCAAATGTCACTGAACCCACAAACTGAGTTCTGGTATGGGATTCTGGGACAGAATGATCCAGTTCTGGGATTATCCTTGCATTAAATAGAAGTGCTATGTTCTTAAAATGAATGGTCTAACCCATTAAGATCTTAAATGACCTCAGTATATTGAATGGGGAAAGTTGAATTAGTTTATTTTATGCATGAGATAAATTCAACAGAGGGATAGGAGTAAGAAGAAGGTGAAGTCCCTAAGTATATCTGAATACCCTAGACACTTTCATACAATTTCTCACACAGTAATAAACACACACATACACACACAAACACACACACCTTCCACATATCCACATTTATCTTTAAAATTAAGTGAGAGATTACTTGAGAGAATTTTTGTTGCATTCTTACTTGCTTCAACATTTCTGACCAAACAGAATTGCACTCATAAAGTTGTATGCCATAGGTATGTAGCAAATATCAAAATTCCTGGGATGCTCTCTGGTGGCTTCCTGACTAGGGTGAGTTTGACAGACTGCTTTGTTATAGTTGTCATGATATACACAAGAAACATTCTGTGCAGGATCATTGGGGGTCATGGCATTTGTAATCTTCAGAAGAGGCAAGAAGAAAGAAATCTCACATTGGGAAAATTGTCAAGAAAAAAGGCAGTATTGAGAATAATACCAAGGGGAAATATAGGACTTTCAGAGAATTTTGAAGACAATATGGAAAATGCAATTTAGAAGCAGCAGTAACAGGCAAATACATTGTACTTTTAATTTTATTGTACATGGCAGCGTTAACTTGTATTAGATAGTTATTTTATGTTGACAGAGAGACCTGTAAATTTCACCTATCTGTGAAGATAAAGAATTAGTGAAGTTCACTGATAGTCTGTAAGTAATTAAATATTTGTAAAGCAAGATAATGACAGTGATGATGGTAGCGATCACGGTAATTTATAAGTATTTGATGCATTTATCTATAAAAACCCATCTAGCCTGAACTGACAGGAACACAGTGTTTCTTTTCACTTATGGTATTAACAATAAGACAAAATAAGAAAAAGTTCCCAATTCCAAATAATATTTCAGAGAATGTATTTTTGAGGCAAGGAATATTATTCCTCTAACTCAGACTCTCCCCCACGGAATTGTCCCAGTTACTTCCTCATGTAGCCAATCTGATTATGCAGCTTTTCTTTGGCTCTCAGTTTTCTGTGAGACCATGTCTAACTTGCTTGTGTTAACTATCTGGCTTTTTTTCCGTGTGACCTTAACTTGTCTCTGTAGCTCTCTGCCTGGCATCCTCCTTCCTCATCTTCTTTACAATTTATGGCCATGATGAAACTCTGTTTTTAGAACTCTGATTTTGGAAATGTTGTTTTTCTTTACGACAGTAGTTATCAGCTGGGATCAATTGTGACCCCTTACCCATGAGATATTTAGCAATGTCTGGAGACATCTTTGACTATCACGACAGCTGCAGTTGGCACTTAGTGGGCAGAGGACAGACATGTTGCTAAGTATAATACAGTGTATAAAATAGACTTCCTCCTTCTGCACCAGCAAAGGTTTGTTGGTCCAAAATGTCAATAGTGCTAACCTTCAGAAACTCTGATGCAGAATGAATATATCCTCTTTCGGTAATTAATAAAATTCTCTTTATCCTTCCACACTCCATTCTAATGTTACCTTCTCCATGAAGCCTCCCTGAGTGTCATTGATCCCACAGTTGTGCTTCAAATGATTATTTGTTTTTGTCTCCTACACCACATGTATAATGCTACACTGAAATTATTTACTAATTGTGACTAAAAGTGACTAATCTCCATTACAGCACTCAACTTATTCCAGTGCTCAGTCGTCTGTCTTGGTACACAGTAGATATTCAAATCTTATGGGTTCTTGAATCAATAAATAACACACTTTTGTACCCTTGGGACTGGAACAGTGTTTTGTTCACAGTAGGACCTCATCTTTTCGTGCTTGTTTTTTGATAATCTGAGATTTTATAATGACCATTCTCATCTCTAATATAAGTAGATAAAAGAACGTGCTTAATAGTTGAATTGAGTCATTGCATGCAAACCATTTAAGTAAGGCCTCTCACAGAACAAGTACTGTATGACTATTAGTTTTATTGTATTTAAATATTATTTCTAGCATTTATGGATTTTACTAAGGATTCTTTTACTATAAACCTAACTCTAAACTATAGAACCATAAAATTCTATCTCCACTCATGTAACAATGCTTCAGTTATTCCTAAAATATTTATACCCAATATTTACCAGACATTCTCAGGAAAAGGTCTTCCATTTATGAATAGAAACAATGTTCTCTTTTGTCATCCTCAAGTATCCTATTTAGATATATAACAAATCCATTTTATTATGAAAAAAAAAATCCAGAAGTATCCTTCTGTTTAACTTTCAAATCTTACAATACCAATCTATATGAATAATCTGTTTTTAGTCTAATTGTAAATATTTGATTTTATGGCATTGACCATAGGATTTGAGGCTATGTAATGGCTTGGATTGATGTGTCATAGCATAAATGTAAATACTAACTCACATTCATTTTTTTCTCTCTGGATTTTTTGATAAATATTAAAAGAGATATAATTTGGATCTATTCCAACATCTACCCAGATAAAACCATGACAATTATCCTTTCAGTAGCAAGCTGGGAAATGCTGCAGGATGAATGAAATTAAGGTTATGCACATCATTCTGTCCATAAACATTGGAAACCACGTGGTTAGGTTTGATTATAATAATGGGCTCTAGATGGTTAGGTAAATATTCAAGATCTGAAATTAGTTTATTGAATTAATGACTTGTGACATGAGAATAGGGACCCCTTAAATGAGATTGTTTCTGGCAGTCATTTCAACATCTCAAAAGCCCCCAACCTTATCAGAATTGTGAATTACTTGACTCTAAAAATATTAGGCAAAAATGTAATAACCACTCTCTAGAGATGACTGCTTCTTCCTGGTTCAGTTATGAGAAAAGAAAATAAAACAGGTGAATCAAGTGAATAAGAAAGATAATCAAATTCAATGTGTCAGTAAACTCTAAAATCCATTCTTATGTTATCATAATTGCATTATCCAGACTCTTTGTGTGAGTAACTGAGCAGAAATTCTCCTGCCTTCAATCCTATTACTGAACACAGGAAAATGAAACAATGAGAAACAAAGTGAAAAATATAAAAATTATTAGTTAGGTTCTGGACTGAAAACCTGAAAAAGCATAGTTATGAAACTTCTGTTTTTTAACCTTTTATTCTTCTTTCGCTCTTTCTCTGTCTCATTTCATCCCTTCCATTCTCACAATTTTTCTACAAATATATACTGATATCATAACAGTATTCTTCTTTGTCAACCACTCAGTGTAGATGCAGGATTCATAGAAGAATAATAAATTATATTTTTCAGAAATTTATATCAATATATTTAATGAATAATTGTTGACTTATTCTCTCAGCACTTACTGGTCTTTGTATAGTCTTCACAGCCTAGTTTTGCTTTGAGAAAAAAAAAAATCTTATTTTATATCTACCAAAATCCACGTATTCCATTTCTTAATAAGAGTACTTGTTTGAACAATGGACATGTGAATCTATAAGTTCAGAGGTTTATGTTAAAATGACCAACAAAATGTAGTTCACTTTTTGCAGAGATTTAAACTAGAAGGATATAAACCTGGATATTCTGTAAGCCATTTTGCAAATTCCTAGGGTGAAAGGGTAGAAGTCCATGTGCAAAAGAGTATGAGAGGGGAAATCAGAGAGAAATACATTTCTCTGTGTGTGTGAGTCTGTGTGTGTGTGTATGTGTGTGTGTGTATATATATGTGTGTGTGTATATATGTATATGTAATTTTTAAATATATCTAATCATTTGAATGACTTTTTTTTCACTTTTTTCCTCATTTTGAGACAGTATATTAGTCAGGATCATATTGACTGCAAATAACAGAAAAGAGAAGATTCAGTTCATATTTTCACAAGTAACAAAAAATCTTGGGATAGATTGCCTGCTCAAGCATGGAGCTATAGGAGACATTGTAATTGATGACTCACACTCCTCTTTTTGACCCATTGTTCTCAGCATGTTTCTCTCAATCTCATGCTTACAAGTTAACTCTTGTCCATATGCATCTGCCTCACACTTAAATACCTTGATCATATTCCATACAGAAAGAAATATGGAAAAGTGAAGGCCAAATATATGTTCATACTCATTAAACTGACATTATGAACAAAATCTGGGTCCTGTTGGCAAGAAATAAAGTAAGCAATGGTCAACAGTATCTACCAAAGTTGGATCAATAACAATAAAAAATGCTTATTAATTCAATATATAAAAAGTATTTGCAATAAAAAATGATATATACTCCAAATGAGGTATGAGCTGAAAGGTTGTACAAGTCTAAAAAAGAGAGACTACAATGAGAAAATACTCACAGGAAAAATAATGAATGAGCTGAATATTAAAGATCAGGAAAAAGTTAACTAGGAGGAATGATAAGAAATATATTACAAGCAAAACAGTTATCACTGAAAAGTTATTGAATAAAAAAATGTATTAGTTTCTTCTCAGGCTGCTAATAAAGACGTGCCTCAGACTGGGTGATTTATAAAGAAAAGAGGTTTAATTTACTCATAGTTCCACATGGCTTTACAGGAAGCATGACTAAGGAAGCCTCAGGAAACATAATCATGGCAGAAGACAAAGGGGGAGCAGACATGTCTTACATGTCTGGAGCAGGAGAAAGAGAGAGAATGGGAGGGGCCACACACTTATAAACAACCACATTTTGTGATAACTCACTATCAGCAGAGCAGCACCAAATGAGAAATCCAACCCTGTGATCAAATCACCTCCCACCGGGGCCAAGACCTCCAATATTGGGGGTTACAATTTGACATGGGATTTGGGCAGGGACACAGACACAAATCATATCAGTGGGCCTCAAGAGACCAGAGTGATCATCTCTGAAGGGAAAGAATTCTGCCGGCAGACTGCCTCTGGACTTGAGCTGCAACTCTTCCCTAGATACCTAGCCTTCTCACCAAAGCTGCAAAATCACCTGAGCCAGTTTCTTTATATGCATAGGTTAATCCTCTTGGTTCTGTTTATCTGGAGAACCCTAATACAGATTTTGGTGCTATGTCATTGCTGTAACAAATGCCTAAAAATGTGGAAGCGGCTTTGGAACTGGGTAATGAACAGAGGCTGAAGGAGTTTTAAGGTATATGTTAGAAAAAGCCTAGTTTCCCTTGAAGAGCCAAATGTTGGAAATACAGATGTTAAAGGCACTTCTGGTGAGGCATCAGATAGAAATGAGGATTGTGTTATTGGAAACTAGAGGAAATGTAGTCCTTGCTTTCAAGGGGCAAAGAACCTGGACAAACTGTGTTCTAGTGTTTTGTTGAAAGTTGAAATTAAAAGTGACAAAGTTGGATGTTTAGATGAGCAGATTTCTAAACAAAATTTTGAAGACACAACTTGGTTTCTCCTTGCTACTTATGGGGAAAAAAATGTGAGAGAAGACAGATAAATTGAAAAAGAAAATTGTTATGCAGAAAGAAATCAGGGAATGCAGATATCAAAAACTGCAATCCTTGTTGCAAACACTGAGGAAGTATTTTGTGGGAAGAGTACAAAGTGTTTGGCAGAACAATCACTCCATAACCAGTTTATGGGTGTAACTCATGGATATAATCAGCAGAAGCCTAGAATAGAGATGGTTTTGTGTGAGCAGAAACATTGCCAGCTTCTGCTAAGGAAGGCAGAGAGAACAAAATGAAGAAAGGCTGTTGGACTCCTGTATTCTGGAGGATGGGACAATAGCGCTATGGAGTTTAAAACCTGCATTATCCTTTAGGAAGAAGGAAGATCAACCTCCAAAGGCAATTCAGAGATAAGCAGGTCTGACACTGTCACCAAAGACCGAGGACAATGTGGTAGGTGAGGGTGGAAAGGTTGCTTTTTCCTTGGTTTCAGAGTCTGGGGTCGTCTTCTCAGTTGGTCAAGCTTCCACCATTCAGGGTCTTACGCACAGGATTGCCACTGAAAGCTGCAGGGATGGGGCTGCTGTCCAGCTCTGAGGAAAGTGATAATGGTACCCAGAAAGCCTAGAATGGAGGCTTGCCAGCCGACTGCACTCGAGGACAGAGTATGGCGTCAAAGAGGATTATTCTCAATTCTTAAAATCAAATGTACTTGGCCCTGCCAGCTTTTGGACTTGCTTGGGACCCAAGACATTTTCCATCTTTCTGATTTCTCCCTTTTAAAATGGGAATGTGTATCCCATGCCTGTCCCACCACTGTGTTTTGGAAGCAGACACTTTTTTTGGTTTCACAAGTTCATAGCTGGAGAGGAACTTTGCCTCAGGGTGAATCATACCTGGAGTGTCATCCAGTGGGCTTGATTTAGATGATGTTGAGATGAGATTTGGGGACTCGGAATTGATGCTGTGATTAGTTAAGACTTTGGGGCTGTTGGGATGGGAGTGAATGTATTTTGTGTGTGAGAAGAACATGAATTTTGGGAGCTGAGGGTGCAATATTATGGCCTGAATTGTGTCTGAAAAATTCACATTTTGACATCCTAAACCCTAGTACCTGAGAATATGGCTGTATTTGCAGATGGGACTTTAAAAAAGGTGATTAAGTTACAATGAGGCAGGTAAGGCGAGCCCTAATCCAATCTGACTAGCTTCCTTATAAGAAGATGATCTTAGAATAACACATAGATACACCAGAAATGCACAAGCACAGAGAAAAGACCATGAGAACAAGCAGCAAGAAGGCAGCCATCTGTAAGCTAGGAAAGAGTTCTCAGCAGAAACCAACACTGGTGGCACCTGGATTTTAGACTTCCAGGTGCCAGAGCTGTGATAACACAAATATCTACTGTTTAAGCCACTCAGTCACATGATGGTCATAGTGACAATCATGAAGTAAGTCCTTTTAAGTCAAAACCCTCCTACGGACAAATGCTACAATATCTTTTTCATCTCTATGTCTCTTCCTGTTTAATGCACGAAATATGTGGGAGAAAAGTATGGCTGGACAACTTACAGATGCTTTCCATAACCAACAACTTCAGCATCCAGCACACTGCTTTTAATTAAATAAATTACATGTAGTTGAGATACATTCACTTAGAGTTGGAGCTGAAAAGATCAAATCTAGTATTAGAATTTGCTGAAACGGTTAAAATTTTAAAAATCATGGAATATATATGAAGCCTATTGAGGAAATAATTTCTCTTTCTCTCTCTCTCTCTCTCTGTGTGTGTGTGTGTGTGTGTGTGTAATACATATATACCTATTTCTCTTTTTCCATATGTGTGTGTATTATACATATATAACACACACACACACAATATAGAGGTGACCTTGGGGATCACTTGGCCTCGGGCTATTTCTTGCAAGTATTCTAAATGCTCAACAATCTCAAAAGTAGTCAGGCATCCTCTTTCATTTCTGCCCCAGTAGAATTATCCTGAATCGTCTTTTCAGGCAAGGATCCCACCTTGCTGGTGACCTTGAGTCCTTTTCCCTTTATCTTCTGGTTCTGAGAAACTTGCAGCCAGTCTACAATTGTGAGTGTGATCCACTGTCCTTTGAGTTTTTCTAGTAAGGAACGGGCAGCAGGCACATGCAGAAATACTCCCTAATTGTGGAAAAAGGAGCTTAACCTCTTTGCTGACATCTTCCTTCCTGTTGATCTACTAACTCTGCTCTTACTTTGCTTTGTTTTGTGTTGGTTGGTTGCTGTTGAGGCAGAAATATGTCTTTCAGTGAGCGTAGTGCTCTTTACTACAAGCTTACAAAACTCACAGTTATTTAAAGGTTCCTCTTAACAATATCCATGTGCCTCAGTGATATTCCTAAAGTAGGCGTTGTTTCCATTACTTATCCTAGAAAACAAGGAAACAAGTTCATAGGGATAAAATATATTTTCAAAGTTTTCAGAACTAAAGGCTATGAAGTCTGGGATTCAAATGCAGATCGTCTTTCCCTATCTAATTTGTTTATTCAACTGCTATGTTATGGTGACTTCTTAGTTTTCTGGTACCAGTTTTATTATGGTTGAGTGCCTTCAGACACCCATGGATTTTCCTTTTGCCTCAGTGTTCTCACTTGTCACAGTGAAAGCAGTGAACTTGATAAAGTTTAAAGTACCAGGTTGGCCTTTGCATTCTGTTTCTCTGGAACACTTCTTGGTGCCTACTAATTTCTGAGATTTCCAACGAGAGATATATTTTTCCAATGCTGGGCATGATTTTGTATTCAAACTATTTCCTTATGCTTCAAACGTCCTTTCTATGATTACCATGACGTCTACTCAGAACACCAAAATTTGGTCATCAAATTCCCAGGCATCAACCATTTTCAGGGGCAATGGCATTTCCCTGATTTGTTCATAGAATCTTTACTGAATCTTAGGGAGTTTAATTTCTGCAGTTAAGAAAGCAGCATAGTGACCCTAAAACTTTCTAAAATGAAAACACTTTGAATAAATGCATTCAACAACCAAAATCCAACAATTACATATTTGAAGACCAGAATGAAAGTAGAAGGTACTTAGTACACTGAAGAAATATCAAACTTTATAGACAGATGGGAACCTAAAATGATGAAGCATTGCTCACTGCTATATCACTGATTCTGGAAAGACTTTAATGGAGCCATACTGGAAATGATGATATTGACTCTATATTATAATTTTTTGATTTTTGCACTGATATATTACTGTTCATCTTAAATAGGGGTTTGAAGCAATTCTCTCTTCACTACCAGTATCTTTGTGATGATAGAAGAGAATTTCACCTTCAGTGACACTCACATGCAAAGAGTCAAGTCACAAAGGCACTGCCAGAATTAACATATAAACTCAGCAACCAGGAATTTGAAGAGAATACAGACATTCATGAGGTCTTCCATGGACATCAATTGATACAGATTAGTTACTTAAACATTATACTTGAGTAAGTACATTTTGTGGTTCAGAATGAAGATCTGGAAGCAGGACCAGTGTAGATGGTGAGTGGCATGGTCTGCGCCGACACAAAGATGAATTAATTATCTTATCTTGCAGAACAACTCTGTTTTCCACATTGGTGAAGGGTACTGCCAGTTCCATAGAAAAAAGAGACTGGAGATAAATATCAGCAACCAATCATGAGCCTTTATATTTATTAATATTAATAAATAATATGCAGAATTTTTTACAAAGTCTAGAATCAATCATTTCCTACTTTTGAAATACTATGTTTATAAACATGAATTTTTTTAAAACTACAATTTTGTTTTTATTTTGGAGTTTTATTTTAAATAGATTCATTTTTCCTGATAGATACTACTTCACTATTACAGTCAAATTCTGATGTCAAAGTTAGGGAAAGTATAAAATTCAGTATCCTCAGCAAGAATTTCTTCTTAAATGTCCTTCATGTTTAGAAGCACCCCTGCATATTTAGTTTATTCATAGCATAATCTACTCAGACTCTTTTATAGCCAAAGGCTCTAGTTTTAGCATGATTTTAGCAAGTTTCATTCTGTAAATTCTCCTTCCCACTACAAACAGAATACACTGCATTTAGAAGAGAAAGATTAGTTAATACTTTGATAACTCAAACTTTTAGACACACACACACACACAAAATGCATTTCTATTTAACATTCAATCTTTTATAATAATAAAGAATTGATAAAATAAGTTATGAGACATCTGTGAATTTAAGAAATAAGCTATATATTAATTTGCATATTATAATGTCAAACAATACATAGCTATTGTATTAGGGTTTTCTAGAGGGACAGAACTAATAGGAGAGAGAGAGAGAGAGAGAGAGAGAGAGAGATAAATGGGAGTTTATTAAGTATTAACTTACAGGATCACAAGGCCCCATAATAGGCTTTCTGCAAGCTGAGGAGCAAGGAGAGACAGTCCGAGACCCAAACCTGAGGAACTTGGAGTCCGATGTTTGAGGACAGGAGCATCCAGCACAGAAGAAAGATATAGGCTGGGAGGCTAGGCCAGTCTCTCTTTTTCACATTTTTCTACCTGCTTTATATTTCCTGGGAGCTAATTAGATTGTGCCCACCAGATTAAGGGTGGGTCTGACTTCCCCAGCCCACTGACGCAAACGTCAGTCTCTTTTGGCAACACCCTCACAAACACATCCTGGATCAGTACTTTGTATCCTTCGATCCAATCAAGTTGACACTCAGTATTAACCATCACACCTATTAACAATGAGAATGCATAGCCATGTAATAAATTAATATTTAGATCTGATAGTATAGGAGGTATTTATTTTCTTTTACCAAAATTTTCAGGTTTTGTGAAAACCTGATAATTATCACCTAAGTAATCTTAATTACTTGTATGAGAAAATCAGCTTTTTCAATGTTGCTGTACAAAGAAAAAGTTCATTTGTTTATGAAAACATGTTCTAGAAATAGATTTGTCTTACTTAGTTCAAAATATGAGTGTATAGTAATTTCATTACCTGTTTCACTACCTACGATAATTTCACTTGTATCTAGCAGAACAAGGTTAGCTCCAAAATCATCAACCCATTTATAAAACACTTTCTACTCTACAAGGTAGGAAATTGTTTCTGAAATTTTAGTTCATCGAGATAAGTCTGATTCATCAATGGGTAATAGTATAAAGAAATCATTTCTAGCTGCCCATTTGCTACAAGTACACATAGCTTTACATATGTGCTTTTGAGCTGAATGCCAAAAAAGAAAAAAATATATATTCGGTCACTAGGTGGTGCCATAATGTTATTTTTTACTTTATTGTCAGGTTTCTGGAAAGGCGTTGAAATCATTTTTTTAAGAGGCATGTTGTCAGATGTCATGAAGAATAAAAAGTAAACTTAAAGTTAATAATTTAGGGAGGAAATGCTATTAATCTTAAAAAATGAGTTATATTAGGCGTATTGTGTTAAGTTGAATTAAAATACACCATTGAGACTGGGAACACGTTTTGAGGATATCAAGGTAGAACAATGTTCCTTTTTAGGTTGAGATCAATGATTTTGCTCCTAAAACCACTTGTAACTACTGATTATATTTGCAATGGCATACGTAGGAAATAGTGCTGTGTTCTAGCTATTCAAAGAGGTGACGATGCCTTTCACTCTTTAAATAACCAAGTGTATTTTTTACATGAAATATATTTAAGGACTTCTTTTCAATCAAGAATTTTCTCTGATAATTGGAGATGGGTCCTGTGCTTTCTGTTATCATTTTCATTGTTGTTAAACAGATGGCAATGAATATTATTAGTTGATAGGGCATTTCTCCTATCACTGATACTAGAAAGGAACTGCAGCCCAAGTGACTTTTTTTCAAACAACCAAAAATATTATATGACGTCTGAAACAAATTGAGGGTAACATTCTTGCTTTTGGAAATGTCAGACCTTGTTGCAAGGGTTATAGGTAAAACTACTGTGCACACAGAAACAGCCACATATAAGCAGGAGAGAGGTTTATTTCCATTTCTAAACTTCCCCACTGGCATAATTACTCAGCAGAGAAAAAGAGTTTCTCCCTTTCCAATCCTCAACGACCATTTACATTCACAAGAGATCTAACAATTTTAGGCACTTTGGAGATTTAATGGTGGAAGAGAGGAGAAAGACTTAAAAGTCTCAAAGTGCTTCTTTATTTCTCTCATTATTGGAAAGAGTTTAACAGTGTATTTCCATGTCTCTCTTTTAGCATGGTTTCTTCTTTTCAACATTGTTATTCAACATGAAAAAAGATTTTTCAACCCAAATACAACAAAAAGAAACCTTTCCAAAAAGATGCAAATTTCAGTGTCAGATTTAGATACACCTTGATAACAAAACTCCATTTTCCCCAAACACTGACCTGGGATGTTTCTGAGGATAAGCCCATTCCTTTCAGGAAGAATTTGTATAATGTTACTGAGATCGCCAGAGCTCACCATTTCTAGCTGACACAATGCAGAAACTTGGATTGTGGAGGGATTTTGGAATGAAAGCAGGAAACAAAGAAAGAGGGTCAGACTGTTTTCAGGGAATATTTATTCCCTATTTCAATTAAGCGAGGTAACTGTTTTTCCTCACTCATTTAAATTATTACTCTGTCCTAAACTTGACAAATTAATATCTAATAATATATTAGCACATGAGAAGAGATTATAGCCTTTCTGTTTTGGGGATGGGGTTTTTGGATGTAATTTACAATAAGGTTGGGCTTCTCTCCAACTCAGGTGAAGATGTAGTTAATATAGATTATTTATAGTGCTGCTTGACAGTCTATTTTACAGCATGTTTCCCTGGGGATGTTAGTTTGTACCAACCTTTTTCTTCCTTGATGGCTATTAATGATACCTGGCACTGCTTTACTTAATAGGCTATATACAGTTAAAGAGAGGCTTTGACATTTTGACTGTGTCTTGGCTGAAATTATGTATATGAATGCTGATAATCTTAGACTAATTCACAAGACGTGTTATGCAATAGACACAGGAGACAAAAGAAATAAAGTATTCTGAGTTTTTGCTTCAGATACTGATTTTCAGGCAAAAGCATTGCTTAATTTGGATCAATGTATTGAGCTGAGGTTTCCCCCAAGATTGAGCGCCTTGCTTTCTCTCATGCTGTCCAAATAGTTTTGTAGATACCAGGGGACATTATGTACTAGGCAAAGTGCTAATTGCTTTGCATGCATTGGCTCCTCCGCCAGTACTGAGTAAAGTGCTATTATTGCTCTCATTTTATGGATGAGGAAATGGAGGTTTGAAGGTGACTACGTGACCTCCTTAAAGCCACAGAGTTAAGGCACAATATAGCAAAAAGCAGTTGCTGTAATCTAGAGCCCTTGTGGATTGGAGTCCTGTGCTTTTTCTTGCCCATATAATTGTTAAACATAGACAGCAATGCATATTATTTGTTGATAGGACATTTATCCCATATCTCTGTATACAATATTGGTCTTAGGATGACAGAGTTAAAGAAACATTAAAATTTATCTGTAGTTGGAGAAAAGAGAAGTCGTTTTGATAACATAAAATAGACAAACACCTGAGAGTTTTTCTACTCATCCAAGAACTATAACGGGTACCATCTTATATAAATTATTAGTAGCTGTCCACAGTCTCATTTAGAATATCATTTTTACTCTTTTTTGTGTGTGTTTTTTTTCCCCTCCCTTATTTGTTACCGTCTTCAGGACTGTCAATTAAGGTAATCCAACCCAACCTGGCCAATGTTGGCAGGTGGCTTTAATTAGTCCTATCAAATATTCTTCTCAATTTTATTTTCACAAGTAGGACCTACAGACTCAAATTAAGTGGGGAGGAGCTAATCATTCTGAATATTGTGCCCCAAGGAAATTTCCGTCAGTTCTCAGGAAAAGATCCTCATCTTTCTTCATGCAGCCCACATTTTTCCTTTCTTTCCACAAGTACTTCATGTTATCTATAAACCTAAGTTTCTTTGTCAGTAGGAGGTAATAATAATTTAATAAACCTTTATTTTTTAGACAGGGTCTCCTCTTGCTCTGTTGCCCATGCTGGAATGCAATGGCACTGTCTTGGTTCACTGAAACTGCCACATCCCAAGCTCAAACGACCTTCCTGCCTCAGCCGCCCAAATAGCTGAGACTCGAGGCATGTGCCACCATGCTTAACTAATTTTTGTATTTTTTTGTAGAAGTGAGGTTTGGCTATGTTGCCCAGGCTGATCCCAAACTCCTGGACTCAAGGCCTGCCTTGGACTTCCAAAGTGCTGGGATTATAGGCCTCGGCCTCAGCCATCACACCAAACCCTACTAAAACTTCTGAAAGCATTTTTGAGGATTAATTAATTTGAATAATATAAACAAAATGTGGGCACAATGTCTGACATATAATAATAGTTCATACATTAACTGCGCTCCACCTCACAAAATTTAACAACATTCTCCCATTACCAGCAACAAAAAAAAACCTTTACACCCTTCCAATCATAGTCCTATTGAAATACCTATGATCTAAGCACCTTTCTGTCCTATTGCATTGTCTTTGCTAGTTCCATTGTTTCCATTGTAGCTAGGTTATGTTGTCTCCATTGACCTCCTCATTTGGTAATGAGTAACTGTTTCAACTACATAGAATTTTCTTTGGTTTTCTAATTTACTTTGAAGCAAAAAGGTTATCAAATTCTTGAGAGTGAGAGTGAGAATGTCATCATGGATCCAACAATAATAAAAATTGGATGGTGATGGGGAGAGTGAAGCTTTGGAGAAGTGGCAGGGTGGTGGGAGGATAACATATTTAAACTGTATTAGAATTTAAATTAAAGCATGTTCTGAAAAGGCAACCATTCCTGTTTATATAAGACTCTTTAGAAAAGTATTTAAAGTTATACCATACAAATTAGCTGCAGATATTCTCTCAGCCCAGCTCTGCACATATTGATCAATCAGGCATAAAGATATAATTGGTTCACACATGCATTTGTTGGAATGTGTTTATCAGGCTCTTAAATACCATATTAAGTTTTGAGCTTAAATCATCAGCAAATGAATTTCAGCGTAAAAAGGGGAGTTTTTCTGAGATCTTTAAAAACGTATTTGCAGATTGATATTAAAAATTCCCAACACTCCATTCTAAAGAATTTATTTTAAAGCATGTTATGAAGGAATTAAGTAAAATGCAATTTGGCTGTAAAATATATTTACGGAAAATCCCAAAGGCCTCTATAGAAATCATCAGAGTAGTAGATTTTTTTTTCAAGTATCTTCTTTTTGTGTTTCTGGGCTTAGTAAATTTTTTAACTGTCCATAGCAAGATGAGCAGGAATTGAAATTTGACAATGGGTTTAGGCAGTTTCCTAGATGCCTCAGTCTTTTTCTCAATTAGCCACCTTACAAATCCTCTGGAGAGGTTTTCAAAGAAAAAAAATACACTGAACTTAAGTTCTTCTTCTAATTGTAACTCTTTGGACCAAAATCTCTTCCAGAATTTCTGCCTTTCTTTGCTATTAATAGCAAAATCATACTTTGTAATCTAAGGACAACAAAAAAGTCTCCCTCCACAGCCATAGCAGGTGTAGTGACTCACAACAGTCTCTTCAAGTAGGACCTCAGAATCTTCAACTTACTGCATTGCTAGGCAGACACTACCAGCAGATTGATGTTGGCACATGGAGTTAATTTTATTTGCTATTCTCATTTTAGGATATTAGGCTAGGAAAATAACTCCAGAGATTAGATCATTAAATTCAAAGTATTTAAACATTTTATGAACACTAACTAAAAATGATATACTTCTAAAGGAAATGCAAGTATATCAGGAATAAAAACTAAACTTCAAAAATTCAAAAAATGAATATATCTTCATTGATCAAAAAAATTGTAAGTACAACTTTTTCAACAGAAGTTTGTCGACAATTTCTGCTGTTTTGATGTCATTTTGTTTATATATCATAGCCACTCTTTTATAGAGTTATTATATTTTTCTGGAGATCGTAAAATTGAACCACAATGAGGGTATATTTCTCAAGGGCACATAACTAATAACGTAAAGTCAATATTAGATCCCAAAACTTCTGATTCTATATCACACTCTTTAGTTATATAGCTTGTTTTAAGAATAAAAAAACAATTAGAAATGGACAACAGGAAATTCACTTTTCTAAGAAATATATATACACAGGAGTGCTCTCAGTCCATTTGTCTCATATTGCAAATGAATAAAATAAATTCCAGAGGATTTTGATATATTAATAAAAATGAATACATATTAAATTATACTTGCTATGTACCAAGGGCTTTGCCATACCACTTCAATTATTTCCATGAATTTAACCATTTAAAATTTATAACAACCCTAACAGTATATGCTATCATCATCTCCATTTTACAGATGGGGAAATTGAAACATGAACAGAAGTCATGACTTGTTAAGCTCTCACAGCTAGAGGTGGAGTAGGCACTCTGTCTCTAAGTTCTTCAACCACAAATAGTACAGTAATACAGCTTCTGAAATATTTATAATCTATATATTAAAGTACATATGTTTTCAAAAGAATCTAGTGCCATGCCATGAGCATCCAATGGTGTTA
Source organism: Cheracebus regulus (assembly GCA_963574635.1). Classification (NCBI taxonomy): domain Eukaryota; kingdom Metazoa; phylum Chordata; class Mammalia; order Primates; family Pitheciidae; genus Cheracebus; species Cheracebus regulus. Next base: position 48,793 of record CAUYQU010001021.1, read on the forward strand.
CATAATTAATAGTTGTGTTAATATGCTAATAAGTCTGCTCATTTACTATTCAAATACAAATAGTATGTTCAAATAGTGAAAATGTTACTTATGCTCTACAGCATTTTACATATATATATATATATATATAGTATAAATTTTTTTTAAATAAAACCTTTCACAATTATATTATGAAGAGTGATAGGAAAAGTATACCAATCTTTAGAACTAGCAAAGCAAAAACATTTTTAAGTAATCACAGTGATGCATTTCTCATATTACAAATAAAGTCATCTTAACTGTAATAAACCATCAAGGGAATTCTAAGTGCCTGACAAAAATGAGAAGACAACAATCTATCACTCTGTTCACCATCTCATTTGAGACCTCAGAGTTATTTCAGTGAATTCTGAACAAGCTTCTCCCAAGAGGTTGATGAACTACATAAAAACTTTTTACATTTTGTGTTTTGAGAATGTGAGTGTAAGAGTGTGTGTGTGTTTTTGAATGATAAATTTATTCTAATACTTATTGAGAAATCTGATTTTATAAATACAATTTTAGTAAGATGACTTAAAATAACAGACGAAAATTATTTTGAATCTTCTTTGAATTTGTTGGAAAACAAATTATAATAATCCACAATGACACAAAGTCGATGTAGAAAATCAATATTTTATCAATGATTGGTAGTAGAAAATATTTAAGTGTTTTTTATGTACTAGGCATCATCCAATTGCTTATAAATATATTAATTTATTTAACTCTCATTATAACCTCATGAGATGGGCTCTATTTCCCTCATTTTATGGTTGAGTAAAATTAGCACAAAGTCATACACATAGCAAGTGGCAGATATAAGTTCCAAAATTATGCACTCTAAAGTGCTCCAGAACTTATTCTCTTAGGATTAACTTCTACTGTCTGAGTGAGAATATTTTTAAAAGAAAAGAAATAAGAGCAAACAAAAAGAAAGGAAGGTTTAAAGAATGGCTGGGCAGAAACTGTATTTTTTTCAATACAACTGTAGATAATAAAAATAAAATGGAAAATAAACAGGTACATTAGAATTGAGATAAAACACTTAAGTCAAAGGCTATGCTGATACTTAATTCTGCTGAAATACTACAGTTTACCAAATGAACTAATAATGTATTGCTTTTTCAAGTATTTATTGAGCAATTGTCACATATTGGATAGTGAACAGGATAAATAGGGTTACTGATTTCTTGAAGCTAAATGTTAGCAGGAGAAAAAAGTAATTAAAACATTCCCACATAGATATATAAATGAGTATAGATAGATTTGAACATGAATGTGGATATGGATACAGACATATATCTATACATAATGTCATGTGATAATGTCAAATATTGATATGTGTCTTGAAGATAGTAAAGCAATGAACATAGCAGGATTGAGGAAAGTTAGTAAAGCAATGAATATAGCAGGACTGAAGAAAGAAAGGTGTTTCCAATGGGAAAAGATTGTTTTTGTGTTCTTATCTCCAACTTCAGTGTGCTTTTTCTTCTAAAGACCTACACTTATAATTTTCTTTGGAAACCTGCCTTTGGACTAATGGAATTTGTTGCCTAAATTACCAGAAAAAAAAATAACCTTCTTGAAAATTTACTTCCTTCATGGCCACTGCCAGGCAACCTGCTAACCATTGATGGGCACTTCCATGGGATTATAAAAGCTTAAAGCTCTTGATTCCACTGGTGAAACACTCTATTTACTTTACACTCTATATCTCCCTTATGTGATTGAGTTCAAGCTTCCATTGAACTTTGGTATCTTCTTTCCTTTCTTGCTTCCCCCACACTTTTGGCAGAAACCCCTTGAGAGCTCTTCCCTATCAGATCTATGGTGACACACTATCTCAGTTTGCCCAAGACTGTGAGCACACACTGGGATTGGACAATCCCAGGCAAACTGAGATGGCTGGTTACTCTACAAGTCATCATCTGACAAACCTGACCTAAGACATCAGGGAAAGCCTCTCTGAAAAAATAGTGTTTATGCTGAAAAAGAGCCAACCATTTGAAGAGCCAGAAGGAATTTTTTCTAGACAAAAAAAAAAAAAAAAAGGCAGAAAAGGTGGCACTAGATTCAAGAAGACCATGTGGCTGGAGCAATCTGTATAAGAGGAAGTGTGTGGGTAAAGAAAGATAAAGAGACAGGAATGTAAACAGCCTGCAGGGACTTGGCAGAAATGGCAGAAGTTCATTGTTTATTTATTATGTATTTTGAAGTAAAGAAAAGGGTGGACTTTAATGTTTATTTACAGGATGCTACAAGATATAAAATTCTATATAGAAATAAGAAACCTAGTCAGAAGATAAGCTTCATACAGTATCTGTACATACAAGATTGTACAGTTGGAACTGTTCATGTATAGTTTCAGTGTAAAAAGCTACAATAACAAACCACATTTAAAAAGAGGTCTTAGTACAGAAACAATAAGACAAAATACCAAACATAGTACACAACAAATTTATGCCTCAGCTACATGATCTAAAAGTTAAAGGTCCCAGGAGTCCCATCCTGCATGTGAAAGGTATAGCTTTCAGAGGTAGTTTCTGGCATAACACTTTGATCTTCCTCTTCCTCTACAGAGAAATACTTCTTAATTAAGCTTAATGAAGCCTTATACACAGACTCATTTTCTTGGTTTTGTAGAGCTTCAATTTTGTCTAAGCCTCCATATTCTTCAATCATTATACTGAGTTTCTCAGTTTCACCAAGTTTCTCTGCAGCCTGAAACATATTTGAAATGGCATCCAAAAGAACTAAAATAATCTTGGTATCTTTTGCAGTTAAGAGGTTCATTAAGGGTTTTATTATGCCACAAACAATGAGGTACACAATGTGTTCAACTGCTCCACCACTGGTATGATTAGTCACAGCCCATACAGCTTCCTTTTGTTTCTTAAAATCTGCCTTAGAGACAGCATTGACAAGGAATGGGACTCATCCATGATTCACAGCTTGCTGTATCTGGTCCTGATGGCCGACTATGATGTTTGACATTGTCATGTAGCTTCCTTCTGAATGTTAGTTTTGGGGTTGGTGAGAAGGCTGGGAAAGATAGCGAGTGCTCCTGCATGGATCACAACCTGAGTTTGTTCATTTGTACCAGTGACAATATTCCCTATGGCTCTTAATGCAAGAGTCATAATTGGCAATTCAGAAGCTCCTAGAAGCTTCCCAAGTTGGGGCATAACTCCTGTTCTCATGACCATGTCAATTTGTTCATTTGGACCATCAGTAAGGCAGGAAATCGTAGGTATCTGCCAATACTTCTGGATCATCATGATGCAGGAGCCAAACTAAGGTAGGAAGAATCTGCTCAATAGCATCTAAAGGGGTGGGGGGCGGGTAGGATTCTTGTTGCAGTAAAGATTTGAAAGAGTCCAGGTAAGACTACATAGGTAACTACATGCTAAAGATGACATATCAGGAGCTGCAAGAAGAGTCAACAGTAGATCAAATGCACCTTACTTAATAACCAAGTCTTGGAACACTGAGCCATCACCTGCAATGTTTTCTAGAGCCAATACAGCTTTTTCACTGATGTGAGCACAGGGAGAAGCTGACAGAGAAATGAATGCTGAGATGGCACCTCCGTCTACCACAGCCTTTTTTGTTCTGATATCCCAGAAGAAGTGTTAGTGAGTGCTCAAGCAGATTCAAACTGAATGAGACAACGATCAGTTCTGCCCAAGAAGGACACAAATTTTGGAATCAAACCAGCCCAGATTGTTATCTATCGGGGCTCTTTTTCTCTAGACAGTAATTTCCTGGCAGCTTGACTAGCTTGGAGTTGATTTTCCACATTGCTGCTATTTATGCTGTTGACAATGTCATCAACAGATCAATTTACAGTGGCCTGGTGTTTGCTGTTTTTTTGCAGTGGAGAAGTAGCATCATTAAGAAATTAGCTTATATTTCTCCTCTTCAACATCTGGTCATCCTTCTTAGCTTTCTTCAGCTCCACATTGACTTCTATACAGCGACACTTCATTTCTGTACTGTCTTTTCCCTTGTCCTTAAATCTGTTAAGATGGGCAGCTGGTGTATCAGCATTCTCATTAGTGGACATGTTTTGAAGACAAAGGGAGAAAGCTTCAAAGCAGGCTCAGGCTTCCACAAGAGGTGATACAGGGATCCGAGGCTATGGGGTGACAGTGCTCAAAGCGTCCACTTCGACTGAGCTCAAAGACCATGTCAAGAAGTTCTTTATTATATCAAGTTACTACATAAGCTGTGGACACCTTTATTATATAGAATTTTTTTAGAGATATTATCTTTTTTATTATTATTGTACTTTAGGTTCTGGAGTACATGTGCAGATCATACGTGATTGTTGCATAGGTCCATACATGGCAAGGTGATTTGCTTGTCCATTCCTTCGTCACCTATATCTTGCATTTTCCCCCATGTTATCCCTCCCCAACCTCCGTACCCCCGCTGTCCCTCCCCTGGCCCCTCAACGACCCCAATGTGTGAGGCTCCCCTCCCTGCGTCCATTCGTTCTCATTGTTCAACACCCATCTATGAGAGAGAACACACAGTGTCTGATTTTCTGTTCTTGTGTCAGTTTGCTTTTTATATATGTCCTCTGTGTGTGTACATTTTTCTCCATAAAAGTATGGTTTTTAAATTTTTTTTTACTTTTTAAGAGGGTAGTCTTTCAAACAGAATGCAAGTTTAGATATTAGGACACTTTTATCTCTTTTATCTAGATAACATTTGTAGTTTTGATTGCAGAGTTGAACATAAACCCAACCAGCAACTACAAGCCCAAAGATATAGAAGGACCTTCATGCTTGAATTATAGATGCAAAAGAAAACACAAGTTGAGTTATTGTTTATAACTTCTACAATGAAAGAATGACGCCAAGTGTTATAGGGATTTGTTCCTGTATTTGAACACCTCTGCGTAAAAAGGTCACTTGTAGCCTCCTGGAGATGCAACATGGTGGAATTCTGAAATACTTTGAAGTTGAGTAATTGCACCATTTCTTTGATCATTGTTTTTTGCTTTTGCTGCTGTTGATTTACTTTTGGTTTCTGGACCCCCAATTTTTTCATCTCTGCACAAATAGATGTGACTCTTGGTCTCAAAGATCAGATCGTTGTGTGCAAATCACAGAGCATAATTCCTGGAAAACTCTCTTTAATTAATAGTAACAATGTTGATAGTGACTGAGCCTCTCTAAACCATTGGCCCTTTTTACACATAAAATAGTGTAAAATACACGGCAGAAGATAAAGCACGAGAATAGTGTGGAGGGTGAAAATCTTCAACTTAGACTGGGTTTCAAGAAACAAAGCAAAAATGCCTGAAGGATCCTCTGGGCTTCAGAATATTTTTTCCAAGAACATTTTTTCTTATATTTGTAACTTTTGAATAAGAGTTTACTTGAGTAAGCTCCTGAGGGGGAAAACAAAACATAAATAATTTTGCATTGTTCCAAGAACAAGTTAGAGTATCTAATAGGTCTTACCTGTTGGAAATTGTAATGCTTTTATTAGAAACGTAACAAACAAAATTCAGTCTTTCACTTGAGGAAAGGTTAAGAATTATATTACAGATTACTGAGGTCGACCGCCATTACCGAGGCTGTACTAACTGTACCTCTGTAAACAAAACTTCAGGGAAGTTCACACGGCAGCTGGGCAGAGCCCACAGCAGCTCAGCAACACCTCTGCAGGCAGACTATGACTAGACTACCTCCTTACTGGACAGGGCATCTCTGAAAAAAGACATGAGCATGTCAGGAACTTATAAAAAAAGCTCCACCTTCCCAGGACAGAGCATCTGGGAAAAAAGGCAGTTATAAGTCCAACTGCAGTAGACTTAAACGTACAATCAATGATAGACTGGACAAGGAAATGTGGCACGTATACACCATGGAATACTATGCAGCCATAGAAAATGATGATTTTGTGTCCTTTGTAGGGATATGGATGAACCTGGAAACCATCATTCTCTGTATGTTTATAAAAAATAATCTTTCTACAATTTTCTAAAACCTTTTGCAATTAATTCTCTTCCCAGGAATTAATGAGCTTACTTTAAATGCTTTGGTGCTTAAAAAGAAAAAAAATTTACCAAAATATTTTTGTTAAATTATCCAAACCTACACACAGATACACACACATATAATAAAGGTATATTATACATATCTATACATAAATATATAAAACATCAAATACATATTATTGAAGTATGTTAAGGTTTGCCTTGGAGATAGTTTAATTTAGCTGATATAAACTTCATTCATAGAATAGAAAATTACATTATGTAAGTAGATAAATACATTTTATATAAAAAAAACTTGCTGGAATACTGAATTTTTTATAACAGTCAATTGGAAAGGTCAAAAACTGCTCTGATTATACATAGGAAACACCAATAGTATTATTTTCTAACCTCTATTTTGCTGGTGAATTTATTTGGGCATTGATGGCTGGTATAATTAGATAATTTTACTTTCAAAGTAGCAGTTAGTAAGCTAATTAACTGACTTACTTTCTAAAGAAGGATTTTGTTTGGTACAACAAAAAAATCATGTGAAAATGGTGGAGAGGATTTAAAATTGGATCAACTTCTAATTTAGTTCTTCTGTTTTCTCTTAGTTAACTGAATACTTAAATTAATGAGCAATTGCCTGATAGGCAGTGCCTGGCTACATTTCTAAGGTTAGATATATAAGTTCAGGAGGGAATATACTTTATTTCTGAGAGTCCAAGATGGGGAACCACTTACTAACAAGAAGAAAGTCAGATTTTCTCCAGAAAATAATGAACTTAGGATGCTCCAGAATTTTATTTTCTATAGTTTCAAAGTGATGTTGTGTTCTTTTCTCCTCAAAGATTGGGAAATGTTCAAGATTGAGTTAAATAACGACAACTGTAGAAAAATTATACTCAACTAAAATTGATAGAACCGAGGATATGACTATGTAGATATTGTCTTCCATTAGTGTTTACATAAAAATTATGTGATACCTTCAAATAGAATCTTTAGACATATTTGGTGGAATAAAAAAATATAATTTAGTGACTTGTTTCAATTTCTCTGCAAATACAACTTCAAGGTGATAGTCTCCATTACTCTCTAGACTCCCTTTATAACAGAATGCTCTTCTGCCCACATGAACATTTTCCATACTATTCTGGAAGTGAGAAGCATTCTTCTCCTGGGGCTAGGGATGGAGATCTTACCTCTCTACACTCAACCCACATCATTCACTGACTTTTTGTAACATGCCATGTCAGATTTATGGTATTTTCCCCCTGCTAGGCCACCAAGTTATCAGCAGGAGTGATACAAAGGCAGAAAAGCCAGTCTTCTCAGGCATTCCTCAGTCAGTGGTGCACCCATGGCCTCATCTGTTACAGGAGGGAAATCTCTTAGGGGTTGTCAGCCTGTCTCTGCTTACATTACTTTAGTGACTTTCTCTTACCCACAAAGTTTGTCATCTCACAGGCTATCCACAGGCAGTCCCAGGGATCGTCCCTGCACCTGGATGAGCCATGAGCACCACAACTCTCTGCTGGCACTGCTCTCGTCCTAGCAAAAAGACTAATCGTTTCATTCCCAAAATACAGTGGTGAGACAGCTAAATATAAAGGGGTCCTTGTAGAACTTTCCACTGACCTGCCCACCGGGAGCAGTGCTCCCTGGGGTGGAGCCATGGAAGTTCATGCCGTTTTGCAGTGGAGAGGAGCCCGGCTTCTCCTGTTCTGGGGTGGTTATCTGGAATTCAGTCTGTGAGATGGGATTCTCTTAAGAGGAACCTCTCTTGCCTTGCTGAGTTTTTTTCCTTCTCACCCAGTAAGTTCCATTTTTTCTCACCCTTCTATGTGTCTACAAGCCTAATCTTTTCTGGTCATGTGACAAGGACCTGTTTTTGACTGAACTAAGGAGAAAATCCTACAATAATGAAAAGCTTTTTGTCTCTCAGGAGAGCATCGAATCTTATGGGTGAATTAGTGTGGATCCGACTTGCTTTCTACGCACTCTTTTTTCTTCTACTCTCTCACTTTGCTGCCTCTATCCTGCCCAAAGCTAGACAACTTTTTTTAAAAATTACTATTTTAAACAATACCCCTCAAACAAATTTTCGTCTCCAGATCTTGGCACAAATCTAATTAGGAGAAAAGCTGACCCACTTTTTCATTTAGTGCTTTGGAAGTTAGTGTTGTGGCTCTTAGTTACCTCCACATAAAAGTCCAATATGCTCCACATATTCAACCGATTCATCTTACTTACCTCCCTCACAAGTCTTAAAAACTCTGACCATTTTGCATTTGTATAATGGGAAACTCACAGATGGGGTCAAGTATTTTGACGATATTGAACATGTACTAAATCAGCATTCTATTTAAAGCTTTATGATTTTTTTGTTTCTTTGTATGTTTCTCTTCTTACTACCTCCTATGCTGAATCTAAGATAAGCACAACATTTCTTAGCCACCAATGCTTTCTAAATGATAAAGAAGGCAGTATATTAGTCTGTTCTCATGCTGCTAATAAAGACATGCCTGAGACTGGGTGATGTATAAAGAAAAAGATGTTTAATGGACTCCCAGTTCCATGTGGCTGGGGAGACCTCGTAATCATGGTAGAAGGTAGAGGAGAAGCAAAGTCGTATCTTACATGGAGGCAGACAAGGGAAGTGTGTGCCGGGAATTCACGTTTGTAAAACTATCAGATCTTGTGATCTTATTTACTATGTTAAGAAGAGAATGAGAAAGACCTGCCCCCATGATTCAATTACCTTCCACCAGGTCCCTCCCATGACATGAGGGAATTATGAGAGCTGGAGTTCAAGATGAGATTTTGGTGGGGACACAGCCAAACCATACCAGGAAGTATCTAAATTCTCAGAATTATCAGACACAATACCAGAAGTACTAAATGTCAATCTCTTGTCATCTAGGAAGGACAGCCAGATTTCCTAATAAAGAGGGACCAGCATTCAATAAGTTTCATAGAGAAAATGGGACTTGAACATTATAGAAGGCTTGAGATTTGAGCAAAATCTTCATGTCTCAGTCATGAGTTTGCATCTCAGCACCATCGCAAACCCTTTAACCACGATGAAATTATTTAATTCTGACTAACTCTCATTCTCTTATCTGTATTCTCTCCTTTGTTTTTGCCAGACATGCCTAGCACAATGCCTAGAATATTGTAAGTTTTCAATAAACATTTGCTGAATAAATGTAAGCTGCTATAAATTTACAATGGTTTAATATTGTATTAAGACTCTTATACATGGCTATTTACCTCCTATATTGCAGAAAACTATAGCACAGAATACCAGAGCTGGAAGAAATATTCAAAGTCACCTATGTTCTTTTTAGTTAAAAGACCCACATTGAGAGTGTCAGTTACTTAAAAGAGTCTGTATTTTTGCTAAAAATAAATCTGTAGGGATATAATGTCAGAAGGTGAGCAGAAGTCAGTTTACAGAAGTTATTGCATCTCAAACCAGAAGATTCCTCTTGAAGGACCATTGGAAAATAACAAAAAAAAAAAAAAAAAAAAGCAAAAGGATGGTGGGCTTAGGAGAAAGAATAAAGAAGAAAATGAAAATCAAATAATCCTATAAACCCAGAGTTACTCTGATACTAATCAAACAGTGATTTTCCCCATTTTTATTTCTCAGATCCTGCCCTTCAAATAAGCTTTCCATGTAAGAGCTGCTTAAAAACCACAATTGCTTGAATTCTGATTAGATTAACAGTCTGTTAACATTAGAAATGGCTAAAGGGTGTTTGTTTTTTTATGTAACCAAAAAGATTGTTCTCCTAAAGGGTCACAATCATCTATGTGGTTCTTATTAAACAAAAATTAAAACAGAACTTAAACAGATACCAATTTGTGCAAATTTAAAGAGCACTGAGAAGATAAATTATCTTCTGTTTAAAATCATATGATTTCTTTAGATGTTCATCTATTTAAACTTGTCAGTCAAATCTCACTACTTGCCTAGTCCTCTTCTTGGCTCTGGAAATACAACGGGGACAAAAAAAGATAGTTTCTGCTCACCCTAATGAAGAGAGGAACATTAATGAAATATAGTCACGTGAATAAATGTATAAAGACAAACTGAGATTATCTCAAAAATGACAAGACAGTGACTCTATGAATGTACATGGCGAAAACCAAACAGACCTTAACATACACTTGCATTTTTGTGGTAGCAGGTAGGAATTTTTCTCAAAAAGTGACACTGGAGCTGAAATCTAAATAATAAATATCAATTAAGCTGGTAAAAAATTATACATATTTGGTATGTGTGTCTGTGTGTGTGTGTGCATTTATTCCAAATAACATGTGAAATGTAGGATTTGGGGTTCTATTTTGCATTCAAAGCAAGATTGGTTATTTTTAAAATAAGAAAGAATAGTACATGTTTACCAGGAGACATCCAAGTTCAGTATTAACTTGCATATTTATTTAATGGAATTGCTTTAAAATCAATACCCTTTCAACTCTGGGTATATGTGTTTCACAAGAGACACTCAAGGTTGCTATGTTCTCCGACAAAATACAGTAGTAGTTAAATCTGATGAAGCAGGGGAAAGGCATTAAAAAAATGCAAGATAGAAACAGAATGTGAAGTGCATTATCTCCCAAGATACCATTCTGGCTTCTGCAATAATAATGCAGAGTCAAAAGGCAATAGACTACTTAATAAAAAAAAAGAACTTCTAAAAAAATGTAAGTATCCCAAATGTCTGTATTTACATATATGGTTCATTTTGAATTTCAAAATCATTTGGAAATTCCCTAATCCTGAACAAAAAGATCAACATTACTAGTTGCAGAGTTAAGAGAAGAATGTACTTTCAAGTACCCTCGTTATAAGTCCTGGTGAAAATTTTACTTGAAATCAATACATAAATTACTAATTGGGCTGAAAACAGAGGGCATCCTTGAAAAGGGAGCATTGACGACCTTAGCTTGTTAGGCTGGATGGTTAGGTGAAGCACATGTCTTCCAGTGCAGAGGGGTGGGTAAAAAGGATCTTAGGAATTCCTGTGAGACTAGTAGGGTTAACCAAAAGCAGATTCATTAGTACATATTTAACATCAACATTCTGATAAAGACAGTTAGCAAATTTCTTAAAAAGTCTTGAATATTAAACCCTAAGAAATTCCTAATCTAGTTATAAATAAAAGGATTGATTCTAAGTGGAAGCTATGGCTGTATATTTGTGTTTGAAGGGAAAATTCGTATCTTGAAATGCTTGTACCGAAAATAGAGCCAATCACATAAATGCCATCTGAATAAGACAGTTATATTTGGTAAGCATAAATTCACGCTGAAATACCATTTCCCTAATAACCACTTTAGTTGTTATTCTTGTTTCTCCTAGAAATACTAATGCAATGATAATAAGAAAGCATACTTATATTTTCCACTAAATTTAGAATTTTAGTAATTGAAACACAGATGCAGTGGCTTCAGTGGGAAATTAATTTGGTATTAAGTGCCCCACTAGTGTTAGAGACACTTGGCACGAACATATTGCTTATACTGGTGGTGATATACACACAATATAACATACACGTACACACAAATGAAACTGAAAACTCAAGAGAAATATGCATTGATAAAAATGGAAGGATTTTTAATGATATATTAACAGAATTATAATTTCTTATCTATGAGTATAAAATTCAAAATTATATATAAAAATTTTTAAATAAGTATAAAATTCAAAATTATATATAAAAAATTTTAAATAATCCTGTAACATTTACCTTGATAGCCAACATTAACTAAACATGTTATATTTTGTAATGAGCAATCCTTTACTGCTTAAAATTTTACTTTGTTCTGTAGGTGAAAGAGGAAAATGGATCGAAATCTGTTTTTATTACCTTACAGAACCTCAAAAATTGTCACCTTAAGTCATTTCCTTTCTTCCTCTCCCTCTGCCTTTCTCTCTCCCTGCCTTCCTCCTTCTTTCCTTCCTTACAAAAATATTTAATCTGTTGTAATCTAGGCGCTATACCATGTGCTGAGAAATTAAATGAATATCCATTGAGATGGATTCCCCTCTTCATAGAATTTATGGTTTAGTGATGAAAAAACAGGCGTTAATAAATAATCACACTGGAATAGTTACTTTGAAGGAAAATGGAAAATGATCCAGTACTGAGAGAAGTCATGGTATAGTCTGATGGCTTTAGAATTTCAGAGAGGACGCCCCTGAAGAGGTGACAGTGAGGCTGAGATCTGACAAATGTATAGGGGTTAGCGAGGCAATGTGTGCTGGGGTATTCCTAACAAAGAAAATAGCCTGCACAAGGACTTAAAGTCACAAAATTCATGGCAACTTCTGACATAAAAAAGGAATCCTGAAGTTGAATGTTAGGAACCTGTAGGAAAACAGATGAGAAATGAAACTAGAGTGTAATGCTGTTCAGAAAATTGTTCATGTTAAGGATTTTTGTCTTTAGTCTAAGACCAATTTAAAAAATAAATATTTAAAGAGTTATATTCATAGAAATGGTATGGACAGAGTTTCATTTTTAAAAGATTGTTTTATCTGCTCTATAGAAAATAGATTACATAATACAGAAATTAATTCTGGGAGTCAGGATGCTATTGAAGAGATTCAGACAAAATATAATAATAGCTGTGTTAGAGTGGTAGCAGAGGTATGCAAAAGAAGATTTGAGTTTCACATACTTCAGAGGTAAGCTCCAGTTGCCAGATGAGGCAAAGGGAGGGGAAAAAGATGACTCCCAGTTTTCCAAACTTGCTTATATCAGAAGAGAAGGATTAAATGGGAAAAAGTACATAGATTTCTAGTACCTTTATTATCACTACTAGTTGATGTCAGGATGGCAGGTGGATAAATATTTAACGGTGTTAGAGAAGAAACTGGGCATAAAATACAAAAAAGAAATCAATAATCAGAGGGTAAATGAAACAACACACATGGATAAATTTTTCTGGAAAAAGTGCATATAGAGTATTTATTAATCAGGATAGGATCTATGGCAGTAACAACTCCTAAATCTCATTGGCTTCATATAAAAAATTTTATCTTGTTTTTGTTTTTGCTTCTTTTTTTTGGTACTTATTTGTATGTATGTTTGTTGGGGAGGGTGTGTTTAAATGTCACTTATGTTACACAGTATGGATGACTGAGATATTCAGCCCCATTATAGCATGTCAGAGAATCAGGCTGATGGAAGCTTCACTATCTTGTAGCTCGATGAATTTCTGTACTGCAAATTGAGGCAGTTTCCTCCCCCATAGTATACATGGCAATGTCAAAATATATTTTTTTGTTGTCACAACTGGAGAGGATGATCCTGACCTCTAGTTGGTATAGGCCAGAGGTACTGATAAGCATCCTAAATTAGCACTCCCATGCCTAATCTCAACTCAGAGCTACATGTTTTAAATGTCAGTAGTATCAAGATTGAGAAACCCTGTTGTAACTGTACCATCAGCGTATTCTGTGATCACACAGCAGAGAAAAAGACTGGTAACTCTTCAGTACTTCTTTTTGAAAATAATATGTGTCACTTTTGTCCACAGTCCAGTCCCCATGAGGAGTCTCATTTCCCTGCTTAGGTGCAAGGAGTATGGGAAATGGAGTGAAGTAGATGATATATTTTATAAGCACCATTGAAACTAGCAAGGTCTAAAGCAGCAGGTACTGCCAAGGTCTAAAGCAATAACTATTGTGCCATTGGCATCACACCATTAAGTTATGGTATGAAAGTGGTGGGGCCGAGGGCATGTCCAGGAATGAGTGTGGTTGGCATCTGATGCAGGTGCTAGAAGGATGAAGGTGAGTCTGCCAAGGATTCCTGGCTGACTTCTGCCTTCACGTTGAGGTATTTAATGAAACACAGCAAAAGGCAATATATTAACTTTTCAATGTGACTTTCTCAGATATGTGTGAAGATGGATTTCATTATACTGGAGAATTGAATATTAAAGGTAATTAATAAATTTGGCAACTTTTATTCTTAGCATAAGCTGTGAAAATTCTAGAGTTCACAAAATAAAGCAGGTTTGCTAATTTCTAAGACATTTCTTCAAGTGGAACAAGTGACAAGAAACTAAGAAAGTAGCTGTATTTTTTGAGTTTCAGAAGTTTCTGAACTTCTAAAGTTAAAAAATAGAATAAATCATAACGGTATTAAAGTTATTATTCAGTTTTCTGTTTTTTCTAACAGATGTTTATTTCCTTAGAGTTAAGATCTTCATAATTGTAGTGAAAGACATTTGTTAAAGCAGCAGAGTGCACCTGTAAGGAGAGCAAACTCTAGAGCCACTGGCTCTGCTGTCTTTTAGCTGCGTGTCTTTTGGCCTGAGTTTCTTTATCTTTAAAATGACTACCCTCTTCAAAGGAGGACTTTTAGAATCATTTGTTTCACAGCAAAGATCTTGGCCCATTATTCACATATAATAAACACTGCATGCTATCATGCTATTAGCATTATTAGTATTATTTTTATTGCTTTTTATATTAATTCCAGAGCAAAGTATTCATTTTTTGTTTGGGTAATGATGCAGAGCACAAAGGAAGGCTTCACTGAGATCTCGAATATGACACAGGAACGTTTTTAGTCAAAGGTGAGAAATTTGCATCTTGCTTTTCATTTGCTCGTTTTGTTATTTCATTAAGTTCATGTATCAATTAGTGTCCAGAAAAAGAGAAAGAAATCACAGCAATGACTTAAATTGTGGAATGGTGTGATGAATTTAGTAGATGGTTAAGTACTAAAAGATGCTAAGAAGTCCAGAAATTGCAAATTTTGAAAGCAGCAAATATGTTTGGGCTGAGGAAAAGTGAACAAAGAAAGAGCTGAGAATTTAGAAGACATCTCCCTTACTGCCATCCAAGGCTGACATTCTTCTACACATAGCCCACAGGAATATATGGGCTACTGGGGTGGCAAAGAAACGTCCCAAAGAAAAGTGGTCAGTGCTGGTTTATAGAAACCACTCACCAAGTGATAGAGAAGCTTTCTGTCATAGCTGCTACCTTTTGCTTATCAATCTGCTGGCTCCTGCGTTAGGAAAGCCTAGTGGAACCAGAGAGTCCTCCTGCTCTTTTGTTTCAGTGCTCTGCCCTTCAAGTGCCTTCTATGTACAAAGCCTAACTTAGAGCCAGATGGTAAGGGAGAAATGTTTACAGGGTCCAATTCCAGTATTATTAGGAGGGAGCTGTAATATAATACCTGATAACTAGCTCAGCCAATGGTATGCTGGAGTTAGTTATACCAGCTTGCAAGAGATGATTGTGTACATTTCTTATCAGCTCCACATTCAGTGGCATTGTAGATAACCTAAAATTGGCTAATGTGGAAGCATCTAAGCAACAGAAATCAACAAACGTTATAACTGGGTGCTTCTTGTTGTTGTTATTGGAGAGCCAGTTTATTAGCACACTACTGGATACAGCCCACTTTACAGAGAACAAACATACTATTAAAGAAAGAATTCAATTAAAAAACTCATTGAAATGCATAAACAAATGGAATAGTTCTTTTTTCAAAATTATCAGCTGTAGACTCTGGCAGTATGCATTCCATTCTCTACTATTTCCCAGCTTTGTGACATGTAACATAATCTTCTAAACTAATATTTCTGCATCTGAAAAATAGAGAAAATAATATAAGCTCTGATAAGATTGTTCTGAAGATTGAGCCAGGTAAACCAGATAAAGAGACAGGCACAGAATAAAGTCTTTTCTAAGTGTGAGTCATGATGAGGAGTAATGCCACATAACATTTTAAAGAAATGTGCTCAAAGTTTTAATACAAAAACTCAGCTAAATGTATCATGCATAAACTGAGAGATGTTGATCTTCAAAAAGTTTGCATTACATTTATTAAAAATGTCTTTAAAATAGTCTAAAGGAATAGAATATTTCTTTGGAATAGAATATTATGTTTTAGATTATGTCATAATTTTCTGATATTTACGTTACTTAAGTTAATAGTTTATTTTCTGGAAAAATTATGCTAAGGGTTCATCTAAAATATGGAAGAAAAATTATTTATTTTTTCCTTACTGCACTGATAGTGCCTGAAACACAGTAGGTGCTGTGTAAATGTTTCAACAGATTAACAAATGAATGAGCAAAGTAAGTAGACATTAGCACCAACATTTCTGAATTACAGAACTGAGGCTCAGAGAGGTTAAATGCTCCCTCAACTTAATAGAACTAGAAAGTGAGAGATCTAAATGATCTGGACTATTAGATTCTTGAGATAAACTACTGTGACCTATACTTGGTGCCCTTTAGAACAGTCCCTTTTTAGAGAAAAATTAAAAGATAATTCAAATTAGGAGAGCATTTGAAAAACTCTGGTGTGAAAACCAGAGTCGTAAGTCCTACTCACATTTGGAAATTGGAAAATTTGAAAATCTCTCTGTGTTTTCTGAATTATATCAAGCTCAATTCAGGTAAGTGCCTGTATTCATCCATTTTCACATTGCTATAAAGGACTACCTGATAACTGGTATTTTTTTAATTTTTTAATTTTTAATTTTTATTTTTTATTTTTTTTAGACAGAGTCCCGCTCTATCTCCAGGCTGGAGTGCAGTGGCCCGATCCCGGCTCACTTCGACTTCCGTTTTCTGGTTTCAAGCAATTCTTCTGCCTCAGCCTCCCGAGTAGCTGGGACCACAGGCACGCACCACCACGCCCGGCTAATTTTTTCTACTTTTAATAGAGACGGGGTTTCACCAAGTTGGCCAGGATGGTCTCGATCTCTTGACCTCGTGATCCAACCGCCTTGGCCTCCCAAAGTGCTGGGATTACAGACGTGAGCCACCGCGCCCGACCCAATAATTGGTAATTTATAAGGAAAAGAAGTTTAATTTACTCACAGTTCCACGTGGCTGGGGAGACCTCAGGAAACTTACAATCATGACAGAAGTTGGGAATCGAGCACATCTTACATGGCGGCATGAGTGAGACCGAGAGAGAGAGAGAGAGAGAGAGAGAGAGAGAGAGGGGGGGGCAGGGGGACGGAGCCACAATTTTAAACCATCAGTTCCTTTGTGAACTCACTCACTATCATGAGAGCAGCAAGGGGGAAATCCACCCCCATGCTCCAATCACCTCCCACCAGGTCTTTCATTCAGCATGTGAGGATTACAACTTGAGATAAAATCTGGATAGGGACACAGAGCCAAACCATAACAGTGATGGTAAACTATGACACTGTCCTAGCAAACCTAAAATTGAATGTGGTGACCTTAGTGGAAATGAGTTTAGTAATGTCTGGTTTTCTCTTCTTCTGCTTCTTCTAATTTACTGATTCTTTTATCTCATTTCCAATACAGTCTCAAGAGAGTTGTGTCAAGATTGGTCATATTTATTTCAGAATTCTTTTTCTGTTTTGTTTTTCTGAGTCAGAATCTCACTTACTCTATTGCCCAGGCTGGAGTGCAGTGGTGTGATCTCGGCTCACTGCAACATCAGCTTCCCAGGTTCAAGTGATTCTCCTGCCTCAGCCCCTCAAGTAGCTGGGATTACAGGTGTGAGCCACCACATTCATCTAATTTTTATATTTTTTGTTAAGACAGGGTTTCACTATGTTGGTCAGGCTGCTCTGGAACTCCTGACTTCAATTTATCCACCCACCTCTAACACCCAAAGTTCTGAGATTACAGGTGTGAGCCACTGTACCTGGCCAACATTCTTATGATTTCTGATCAGTATAAATCTCTTTTATATTTCTTTCAAGGCCTACCATAAAAACATATTTTTGTTAAAAGTTTTTTACAAAATATTTTTCCTGCTACATGTTCTGCATGATTATATTTCTATTTACTTGTAAAACTGTGGAAACTGCCAAATTGGGCATTTCTATACTATAAGAATTCTTCTCTATGGTGAGCTAACAGGATAATTTTTTTCTCTTCCTCTTTTTCTCCTTCCCTCCCTTTCTCTTTCTCTACACTCCTCCTTGTCCCACATCTCCCTTTTTTCTTTCTCTTTCACTTTCTCCCTTCCTTCTTTCCTTCCTAGAATTTTTCAGATGCTTTTTATTAATGCCTTTCTCCTTTTATAAAATGCCAAAATGTGTTATAATAATAATAATACAGGAAAATATTTTTACCTTGGAATACTTAAAATCCTAGATCGCTATCAACTTTTTTTTGTTATTCATTCACTAACTTTGAAATAAACTCCAAATATATGGTTATGCAACATTTATGATGTTTATTCTGAATTATATGACAGTATGAAACATATGGTGTATGCTAAATAAAATAATGAATTGTACATAATGTTTTTTCCCAATGGTTATGGGACATTTTTCAAATACTAATTAATTTTCTAGTGACAAAATTTGTTCAGATAATGAAAAGGCCAGAGGACAACATACTTGAGCAATTTAGTTATTACAAATCACTGTTGGCCAACTACAATAACAAAAATACCTGCATTAACTTTTGAAAATTTTGAAAATTATAAATCCATTTTACATTCATTACCTCATCTGGTTCTTACCACAATCTAGAGTCCTAAATAGGACAGGTATGTTTTAGTGATTTTAAAATTACTCAGAGAAGATATTAAATATCTGTTGCTCAATATCTTCAGTTAATGGAGGACCTGATGTCTTCTCTCACTTAAGCTGCAGCCTTTCTTTGTACAAGTCCCTGTTGATAGGACAGTTTGTTATATTCATGGCATCCTTGAGTTTTTCGCAAAAACTATCTCAGACATAAATTTCTTAAAGTTGTCTTTTGTTTAAATATTATAGCATATCAGACCACTTTAAATCTTATCTCTGGTTTTATAAAACTCTAATTGGCACAATTGGAAAATCGCCACAGTAGGACTAGGTTAAGCATGTGGATAAAATTGCAATCACTCTGACATGTGTCTCTGGATCCAACTAATCAATTGTGTCTATCAGATCCTAAGAATTCAGCAAATGCTTGTTTTCTTTTGTGCTGTACCCTAAAAAGAACTCTGATTCATTTGGTAGTAAATAAAATGCATAGTTATTTACGAAGCATATATTTTAAATCCATGAAAGTTTTTCAAATTGTCTTACTGGGAGAACACAGCGTGAAACAGTGACTTTTCTGTTCTGCTAAAAATCATATTTATTGTTCCACCTCCATTATGACATTGGTGAAAATCATAATGAAAAACCATTTCAATAATAATGTCATTATGTTAACAAATGTAAGCATTCTAAATTTACATGTCTCCTATCAAACCCTGTCAATACATATGCATGATTTTAGTACTGTTAGATACCTTGCATGGCTGCAATTTTATTGTCTGACATTTTTACTTTTTACTTGGCATGATGTAAGACACATTTTCCAATTACTATTTACCCTTCAAAATCTTGATTTTAATAGCTGATTCTTTTTAACTTTTCCTTTTAAATGCATTGATCATAAAGCAGACCTAGCAGAACTAGAGTTTGTTATGCTTTTAGGCCAAATATCTGCAATGACTTTCACAATCTGTCATCTTATTTCAAACTTTATTCCTCTGCCACCTCAAGTCCATTTGTAGTTTTATTTATTTTCATCTTGAAATCCTTATTTTTCACTTTATTCTTTTTCTTTCTTCCTCATTTTTCCCTGGTGAGGTTATAAAACCAAATTCTGGTGAACTGGACTACATGAACATTTAGGGGATGGAGGGAAGAGAAGAATGAGGAATATAAATCAGCCTAAGCAGTCTATAGAGGTAAAAGGATATCTTTGCAACAGTTCCTTGGCTATTACACTTCAATTTTTCAGAAGTAAGCGCTTCTTATTTCTAAGTAGTTCTGTAAATCTTTCTAATAAAGAGCAATGCTCTTTGTTATCCTCCTTCACACAGAATCAAACGTTTGCTATTCTTCCCTAAAATAACCCTTGGCAGATTATCCCTGATTGCTCCTGAATTCCAAATTATTATTTGCATCCACATAACTTGGGATTTTCCATTAACAAGACTTCTTATTTTACAGTAATTATTTATACTCTATTAAAAATATCCTCATTCATAGTTTAGTCCTCATTAAATAAAATTAATTAGCTGGGCCCGGTGGGACTTGCCTATAGTCCCAGGTACTCGGGAGGCTGACGTGGGAGGATCACTTGAGCCTGGGAGTTCTGGGCTGTAGTGCGCTATGCCGATCGGGTGTCTGCACTAAGTTCGGCATCAATATAGTAACTGGGAGGGAGTAGGGGACCACCAGGTTGCCTAAGGAGAGGTGAACCGGCCCAGGTCGGAAACGGAGCTGGACAAAACTCCCGTGGTGATCAGTAGTGGGATGGTGCCTGTGAATAGCCACTGCACTCCAGCCTGGGCAACATAGCGAGACTCTGTCTCTAAAAAGTAATAATAATAATAATAATAATAATAATAATAATAATAAAATAAAAATAAATAAAATAAAATAAATTAAATTAGATCATTTTCTTCCCAGAAAAAGTAAATGCAAGCTGCAAAAGAGAAAAATAAAAACAACTTTTTTCTCTAACCTCTTGTTTTGTGGTTGGGATCCTGCAAATTAGACTAACAGAAGACAGATTAACAGGAGTAAAGTTTTGGCTGGGTGTGGTGGCTCACTCCTGTAATCCAGCACTTTGGGAGGCTGATGCAAGTGGATCACAAGGTTAGGAGTTCAAGACCAGCCTGGCCAATATGATGAAACCTTGTCTCTACTAAAAATACAAAACTTAGCTGGGTGTGGTGGCAACACCTGTAGTCCCAGCTACTTGGGAAGTTGAGGCAGAAGAATCACTTCAACCCAGGAGGCGGAGGTTTCAGTAAGCCAAGATCATGCCACTGCACTCCAGCCTGGGAGACAGAATGAGATTTCACATCAATCCCCAGCCTCCCGCCAAAAAAACAAACAAACAAAAAAACAGGAGTAAAGTTTTATTCTTACATCTGCATACAGAGGCCTTCATAGCAAAGTCAAGACCCTGGTCAGGCACAGTGGCTCCTGCCTATAATCCCAGCATTCTGGGAGGTCAAGGCGGGTGGATCAATGGAGGTCAGGAGTTCAAGGCCAGCCTGACAAACATGGTGAAACCCCATCTCTACTAAAAGGACAAAACTTAGCCAGGTGTTGTGGTATGCACTGGTAGTCCCAGCTACTTAGGAGGGTGAGGCAAGAGTATTCCTTCAATGGAGATAATATCATGGCACTCAAGGTGACAGAGCAAGACTCCATGTCAAAAAAAAAAAGAAAAAAGAAAGAAAGAAAAGACCCCAAAAAGCAGCTAGACCTGAGAGCTTGTATAATTTTTTATTAAAGAAAATTTGTCTTGTCTCCAAAATTCAATAATTTGTGAGGACAAAACAACAGAAAATTGTGGAAAAGTCAGTAGGAAATATATGAAGGAAGTTGGTGGGAGATAAAGGTTATTTTAGTAAGATTTATTTGCAGATCCATGTCACTGCCAGCTTTTGGATTTTATGGCTGCAAAACTTTCCCTGGAGGAGAGACTTCTGGTAAACTTCGTTTCTCAGAGCGCGTCCTCTGTATCTGTTGATTCTCATTTGTCTTCAGCTCAAAGTAATATATAAGCCCAAATAGCATATTTTCGGGTGGTATATTCTGGGCCACTTCTAAGATTTCAGAAAAAAAATTCTAGATCTCTAACTGAATAGTTGGATGGTCTTACTTTGTTGGGCGCTCTCCATGGTGCTTAGCTTATTCCTCTGCAAAATGCCTTCTTAATTACCGTTGATAGGAAGACATACTTGAGTATTTTATGTGCTAAATAATCTTACGACACTTGTTAAGGGTTCAGTAAATGTCATTCTTGTTCCACGTAGCCTACATTTATTGAGCACCTACCATGTGTCAATTCAGCATACCCCGACAATAAAAAAATGAATAATATGACTAACACAAGATGCATGTCCTAGAGAAGCTTCTATGTAGAGAGTGTAAATGTGTTTGGGGATTACAGATTAAATTAATATGTTAATGTTGGATAGATATGCCAAATACTGAAATGGGAAGGATGCAGGGATCATTTTCCAGATACAGAAAGCACAAAAATAATTTTGACAGGTTTGTGCACTTCTGCATTATTTATTTATTTAACTTTTCTTCACCAGAAATGGCTGAATAATTCCAATAAATGTTTAGCCCTGCAACACATACAAACTCAACACTTTTGTTGCTGAGAGAGTTTATGACCATTTCCAGTGCACCATTCTTCAACTCACCCTCCCTGACCTTCACTTAACACAGAGAATCAGGGCCTGGCAGTACCTTGGCAGAGAGAGGTGCTACTGTTCTTATCACATAGCTTTGTGTGAATATACAGGGATTAAACTCTGTAAAAAACAAATGATGTCATTTTTATTGTACCAGGTTTTGGAACATATTTTCTATCATCTGTGTAATATATTTGAAATCTAAATTGTCCATTACAACTTTATATTCCTTTAAGCAACTCCAACCCATTCACATTCATTATGCATAGTAACTAGAAAAGCTGTACGAGTTTTATTTCCATTTTTGACAATAACTCAAGCATCTTGTGGATGCATTACCATCAATACTACTTTTCAAATCTGTAAAATTTGAGTCCCATTTGAAATTCTACTTCTATCTCCTTAGATTTGCCACCTAATTGTGACTTTCCTGAGACTCTCTATTCCTTTTCAAGGTGCTACATTCTATTGACCACCATAGTTTCCCTCATTGTAGATGCCTGAGATGAAGCCTGTTAAGCCATGATGAGGCTGACTCCAACCTCACAAAGATTACTTTTGTCTTATTTCTATGCTTGGGATGCATTTCATTAAATTAATCCCTAGGTACAAGCCATAACTTTCCTCAAAAGTAAAACATTGAGTAGATTAAGGTGGTGTTTTCATAAATCTAAATATGTGATAAAATTTCATAGAACTGCAAACACACACATATGTGAATGTGTGTAAAAACTGGTGAATCCTGAATACATTTTGTAATCTACTTCTTAGTATTTTGCCAGTATTAATGTCCTGTTATTGATAACGTACTAATGGAGAAAGTTGCCAGAGGTTAAGCAAACTTCAGCATAGTCATTAAGAAAAGGAACTATGTTTTCAGATGATCAGGATTCAAATCTAGCTGTACAATTTAATATCAATGTGAATTTGAGCAAGCTCTTTCATGTTTTTAAATCTAAAATCTTCAGTTCTGAAACTGGGATAAAATACTATTTCTCAGGAAGACTGAGAATTGAATAAAATAATGAATGCAAAGAATATGACATAGCCCTTGGCACATAGTAAAAGCTCAACTAATCTTTCTTTAAATTGCTTAGCATACTGATGAGGTTGGAAGTAAGAGTCAACTAATATACTCTCTCTAGAATATGTATTTCTTTTTGAAATCCAGCCAACACACACTATTTCAATTGAATCTCCCTGGTTATTTTCAAGAAAACTCTGCATGAAGTCAGTGTCCTTTGAAATGACTTACATGCAATTTGTGTTATAATAATGAAAACTTAACTACAATTTCTACTGAAAATTATCTGCTTTATTTACCCCCCACAAATGGTTAGTTCCTTCGTGTTTCTAAATAGTCCTATTTCCATTATTTATGTGCATTTGGATTATGATTTTAAGCTAACACTCAGAGATTACTTTAATCTGATCTCCTGAGAATAATCTGTGAGATATAAGATTCAAAGTTTTAAACAAGGGGATCAACTTCTCAAAAAACTTCTTGGGCTTTGATTGGCATTTCATTTCTTAAAATAAAAAGTGACTTTATTCTCTAATGGCAAGCATGTAAAATGTTACAAAAGCAATATGATAAAGCTGTAGTACCTGTATATTACTTTCAGTGAAGAGGCAATTTTCATACTATGTCTACATATAAATCTACCCTTGTCTTCTGACAGTCTTGCAGTAAAACAAATCCAGATGTCAAAAAAATAACAGAATTGTTGCTAAAACAATTCCTTAAATGATTCTGTTAAAAGAAGGTTTAGGACTCACAAAAATCCAACAGAAACCTGGTTCAAGAATGCCATTTACAGTGACAAAGATATCAGTGTCATTTGAAAAACAAATAGTTTATATTGAAAAAAGTATCTAAGAAAATATCAATTAATTGCTACTGTATAAATATTACATTCACCATGTAGGAGAAGAAAAAACAATACACCTTAATTTTGTGAGAAGTCCCATTTTCACTATTCTCTCTTGTTTTTCTAAGTTTCAGATGCTTCCAGAAGCAAGCTTAAGAACTGGGATAAAAAAATCACAGGAAGAACCAAAAAATAATGAAAATGTTTGACTAGGAAAATAAAAGATTACTGCATCCCTACAGCTGGATTATCATTTAGTCATTTATATATGACTTTTAAAAAGTATATAATTATAATAAAAAAAGCCAAAGAAAAAGAATTGAAAAGCATTTGTGTGTGTGCACGTGCACATGTAGAAATTAATTTAATATTTTAGAAAAGAAGTATATAGAGAATAAACATGACAAGTATATTTAAAATGTTATCAGTATGAAGTTTGCAGAAATTTGGAGGCTTTTTATCTCTCAACTGCTGTTTCACAGAAGAAGCACACATTACCTTGAAGGCATACACAGCCATAAACACACATGTACATATACGATATATTTAAAACAAAAACTACTGCTAATGAAGAACAACTGAAGATAGGAAAGTATGATCAATTCTCCTACGTGCTTCTGAAGGTGGTCCCACATCTGACTCATCATGCTCATGGTTAGCTAATCCCTTTGTCTTTCCAGCTGTAAAGTCTTAAAGCCCATCACTAAACCTCTCTAAGCTTTTGACTTCTGCTGTTCTTTTACTCACTGCCTCTCATCTGAAAACTACTATCATGTCTTTGGCTTTTAGTAAACTTCTTTTCAGTGATGCTATTCTATTGTAATATGATGTAGAGCTGTCTTTTTTTTGTTTTGTTTCTTGGTGGGAATGGGGATATGGCATATCCCAGGCATTCCCTATTTGCTTCCAATATACCAGGCATTGAGCCTACATATCAGGTGGAGAACTATGAATACATTATGGTCTCTGCCTCAAAGAGCCTACTAACCAGGAGGAGACAGAAACCAAACAGACAGTTTTTTTTTTCTTTTCTTTTTTAAAAACAGATAATTTTAACACCAAAACACAGGGAAGCCTAGAGGCAAAACAGAGTGGAAAGGCAACAATCGTACATTGTTACTGAGTACCCACTCTTAATCAAAAGCAGACATTACCTATCAGAAATATTGCAACCCATCTTCCCTTGCAAGGAGTTCTGCCTCTTGATTATCCAAGGTCATTCATTTTCCCTACACACTCAATCACTACCTTTCTCTCTATCTCCATTTGGAGACTAGAGTTCTCAGTAATGCAACCGTAGCTGGGAAATGGTAAGCAGGCCAGGGCTTGCCAGACCGAGGAGGAATCATGCCATACAACATTGCCCTTTGAATTTTGTAGCTTGTACTGCAGTGCTTCTGGCAAAGAGAAACCTGCACATTATAGTAAAGTATTCAGAAAATTTTTTATGGTAAACTTTCTAGGCAATAGGAATAATAAAATCTTTCATAGCGGAAGAGAGAGTGCAATCAAGCACCAAAACTTTGGAGTCAGTGCAAATAAACTACCTACCTTAAAATGAGGAAGATATGAACAGAACCCAGATGCACTACTGTGAGATGGCCTATAAATAATACCCAAATTGTTTTTGTAGTAAGTATTGAGCTTGCAAATACTTCTCTGTTCAAGATGTGTTAAATTATGAGGGTATATTGTTCTCTACATAGTTTTTTATATCAACTTTATTAATAGAGTCATTGATTTGTGCTACAAAAATAGGTTTTCCATATTTGTATTTTTAGACAATTTCTCTTAAAGTATCAGCCTATTTTATTTATGTGGCATCATTATGCTATTTGACATATAAAGTTTAAAGATTACTAGTTTTTTTTAAATCATATCTTATTTTCAATATAAAATGGCACCTTTTGTCCCAATTAGTGTATTTTTTTCAAAGCTAATTTTTTGGCCAGTAATAATGCACTTTCTCATTTCTTTTTGTGTTCATTGATATTTTCTCAACATATTTTTAATTCTCCTGTGTTATTAGTATTGTATTACTGATGTAAACTTTCATAGTCTGTTACATTGGTGGACTCTAATGGATGATTTCTTCCTGCATTCATGTCCCTACGTACTCCTGTTCCATTGATTCTGGCCTAAGCATAAGAACTGCTGTAACTAATAGGGTGAGGTGGAAATGTAAGTTCCATGCCTAAGGTTTAAGACTTAGAAGTTTCTGATTTTGCCTCTTTAAGAAAGCCAGAATTTTTAGTACCCTGAGACTATCATGTGTGGGAAGCCCAAATTAATCACATGAAGAGGCTACTGGACAAGATCCAAGGGATAGAGACAATGTAGATCCCAAGACCCAGACACATGATCACTGCAGGTGCATCTGAACTGGCCCTAGCTATTCCAGCTACCATCCAACTCCTGCCTTGTGAAACAGAGACAAACCCATCCTCACTATGCCTTCTCTCAATTTCTTACCCACACATTCGTTAGCAAGTAAACCGGCTCCTGCTCCAAGAATCATCTACATAAATATGGGTTAGCATTACTCATTTCAATTGAAAAAACAACTAGGAAAAATGAAATATGGGAATACAACTATTTGGGTATTAATAATAAGATTAAGGAAAACAAAATCTAGAAACAAGTTCAATGTTTTAAACTAATTTATTAACGAAAACGAATGTTTACAACAAAATAACATTCCATAATGAGATCTGCTATAGACACTAAAACTTCTAAAATAAAAAAAATGACAATATCAAACGTGAGTATGCATGTGAAACAAATGAAACTTTCATGCATTGCTGGTATGAGTATAGGAAGGTACAGTGCCTTTAGAAGACTGCTTTAACTTTCTTATAAAGCTGAACACTCATTTTCCCTTTGAATCTTCCTTTTAACTAACAACCAATTCCTTTGTTCTTATCAAAGAGGAATGAATACACATGCCCACCAAAAATGACTTCTATAGTAATTTGTCGCAACCATCTTCTTTACAGCCAAAACACTTAATAACACAAATGTGTAGTCACTAGAAAATGAAGAAACAAATTCCAGTACATTAACATAATAAAATACTACTCATCAATAAAATGAAGGAAGCAACTTATTTATGTAACAACAAAGAAGAATCTCAAACACATTGTGTTAGTGAAAGAAGCAAAAGCGCACCTGATTCTGTTGATAGCAAGTAGAAGGATGGGCAAAAAGAATCTATGATAATAGGATCAGAAAGTTGTGGCATAGAAGCTGAGAAAGGGTGAGGTTGACTGTAAGGAGGTATCTGGTCATAGAAATGTTCTAACTTCTAGTTTGAGTGGTAGTTATTTGGAAGTACTCAATTGCCAAACTCATCATCTTCACTTAAGAGCCATGCATCCTATTGTATACAAAATTATCCCTCAATAAAAAATCTTAAACAAAGAGAATAAGTTTTGGTGTGCTATGGCACAGGAGGATGACTGTGGTTAAAAATATTACTTTTGTGGGCCAGGTGAGGTGGCTCATACCTGTAATCCCAGCACTTTGGGAGGCCAAGGAGGGCAGATCACAAGCTCAGGAGTTCGAGACCACCTCAGCCAATATGATGAAACATCATCTCTACTAAAGATACAAAAATTAGCCAGGCATGGTGGCAGGCGCCTGTAATCCCAGCTACTTGGCAGGCTGAGGTAGGAGAATTGCTTGAACCCAGGAGGTGGAGATTGCAGTGAGCTGAAGATCACACCATTGCATTCCAGCCTGGGCAGCAGAGCGAGACTCTGAAAGAAAAAAAATACATTGTGTATTTCAAAATAGCTAGAAGAGAGGATTTAGAATTTTCTTACCTTAACACACATGCACACGTGCACACACACACACACACACACAGAAATGTATGATGTAATGGATATGCTGAATACCCTGATTTGACAATTACATAGTGGGTACATTGTGTACGTGTATCAAAACATTATACTTTACTGTATAAATATGTACTATTATTACATGTTAATTAAAAAGAGTCTCATTAAAGAAGAAATTATGTGTTTTATTTTGAAAAGTGAGGAATATTCTGGGTACATTAGTAAATAAAAAACAATTTTCAAAACAAAAACCTGAAGCATAGCAAGAATAATTTTTTTTTATAAAAATTTCCATAAGGAACAGAAATAGTAGTTCATGAACTTGAGTGGACATCTAAATCACCTGAAGCACTTAGTAAACTACAGAATGTAGGCACCATTCTTAGAGTTTCTAACTTGGTATGTCTGGGGCAGGACTTAAGATTTGGCCTTTCTTACCAGTTGTTCATCGTTGTTGCTGTTTTTGTTTTTTAAAGACGCTTAGTCTCCCTCTGTCCCCGACTCGAATGCAGTGACACAATCATAGCTCACTATGGCCTCAAACTCCTGGGCATAAGGCATGTACCTCCTGCTTCAGCCTCCAGAGTAGCTGGGACTACAGGTGTATGTCACCCTGTCCAGCTAATTTTAATTTTTTTGTAGAGATGGGGGTCTTGCTATATTGTCCAGGCTGGTCTAGAATGCCTGGGCTCAAGCAATTCTCCCACCTTAGCCTCCCAAGGTGCTAGGAACAGGTGTGAGCTACTGTACTCAACCCTCCTCACAAGTCTTAAGTCATAATGGTGTTGCTGGTCTACTAATCATATGCTGAAGACACTGAATAAGAAAACAGAAAAATAATAAAGATAATACAGCTGAGTATAATTCAAATATCTAGAAAAACATGAGAGAAATTATGAATGTTCAAAACTTAGAAATAACATCTAGCCCCAGATTTTAAGAACTGTAAAAATATCAGATGAAACAGATGCATTCTTAGATTTGAAAATCTGCAAGAAGTTTATGAGACTTTAATTTTATTCAATAGAAAATATCAAAAACTTATCCTAAAATTCATCAGATAATGCTAAATATTAAAAGCTAGAGTCCATTATTTTCAAAAAAGGAACTGACAATGACACTCAATTATCATCCAGTGTTGTCCTGGACATTTTAGCCTGTGGAACATGTCAAATGACATAATCATTAACATACAAATGTTAGAAATTACCGCTAAGAAGGTACAATTAATTCCAGATTGTATGGTTGTATTAAACATACAGAGACAAAAAGTATAGACGAAAAAGTAGGAAAAGATGTGACGTTTCCTATCTGCAAGTTCATTATTATTCCCCTTGGCCTGTCTGTCAGCATTAGATATTTAGTTATTGTCAAAAAAAAACTACAGCCTGGAGAGACCACTGTGATATACATCACAGAATTGAAACATATGCCTCAAAATTTCATTTTTTAGTATTTTCAAGGGCCCTGGAAAATTCTATTTCTTCTTTTACTTGCATTCAATCACCAAGTCTCACTGAATATACATTTCTATTGAAACTTCCCAGTTTATCCTTCATCTTTTCTTATGAGCACAATTATACTTACCTCCTATCTGCTGCTTTGCTTTTAGCCTCTCTGGCTTTGAATCCATCCTCCTCACAAGTCAATAATGTTCCTTCTCAAACACAGATCTTACCGCAGCATTCCCCAGCTTCTGACCAAACATCACAACATTGCCTATAAATCTATTTTACTAACATAGTTTGTGTTTCAAAATTTGATAAAACGTGGTTACACACAAATCAAAAGTCAGGCTCTCCTTCCCTTGTAATCTTGTATTTATCTTATTAGAATGATAGATCAATAGACAGATGAATAGACAGACAGACGTGTATAATATAAAATATAGTGTTTAATTAAATGTCCCTTTTATGTTCCCTGATTTCCTAGATGCAAAACTCTGTGTTTAGCAAGAATTCCTGGAGGACGGCTGGGCGCGGTGGCTCATGCCTGTAATCCCAGCACTTTGGGAGGCCGAGGCGGGTGGATCACGAGGTCAAGAGATCCAGACCATCCCGGTCAACATGGTGAAACCCTGTCTCTAGTAAAAATACAAAAAAATTAGCTGGGCGTGGTGGCGTTTGCCTGTGGTCCCAGCTACTCAGGAGGCTGAGGCAGGAGCATTGCTTGAACCCAGGAGAGGGAGGCTGCGGTGAGCCGAGGTCCACCACTGCACTCCAGCCTGGCACCTGGTGACGGAGTGAGACTCTGTCTCAAAAAAAAAAAGAATTCCTGGAGGACATGCTTAATTGCTATGTAAACAACTTAGAAAATTTTTTTAAATAAAGAGTTACAAAACCAGGTAAAATCATGTTACATTGGAAAACAGAAATCTTTGGATCTTTAAGGGACTTTATACCACTGTGTATGTGTGTGTGTATGTATATGTGTATATAAATACAAACAAACAACCTGCTATACCTCCTAAAATCCATATGTATTTACAAGCAACAATTCTGTACCCTTTTTCTTTCTTTGTTTGAAACAGAGTCTCACTCTGTTGCCAGGCTGGAGTGCAGTGTCGCGATCTCAGCTCACTGCAACCTCCACCTCCCGGGTTCAAGCGATTCTCCTGCCTCAGCCTCCCGAGTAGCTGGGACTACAGGCGCGCGCCACCACGCCCAGCTAATTTTTGTATTGTTTGGTAGAGACGGGGTTTCACCATGTTGCCCAGAATGGTCTCGATCTCTTGACCTTGTGATCCACCCACCTCGGCCTCCCAAAGTGCTGGGATTCCAGGCGTGAGCCACCGTGCCTGGCCCAATTCCGTACTTTCGAAGACAGCATCCTTGTTTGGAACAGTAGTTCTCAACCTTGCCTTTATATTTGATTATCCTACGGAGTTTAAAAAAATATCGATGCCTGAATTCCATCTCTATAGATGTTGCTTTAATTATTTTGGCCTGTGGCTTTGACATTACAAATTTTAAAGACCGGGTGATTTAAAATTGTGTTTAAATTTTAGGATTGTGTTGCTAAGGTTGAAAAACACTGCTTTAGGGTCTTGCTTTTTAAAATCCTTGAAAATAGAGTGTGTAAATTTCTTATAGATATTTAAATCGGTGTGAACTGCCATATTTAAGAAATAAAAGTCTTGACCAAGAAGTCTCTAGATATCAAAATGTCTTCAAGAGTATAAGGCAAACATCTACTCTGGTTTGTTGCATGAAGCAGACAAAGGTGCTACTCATGAATTCTCTGATTTGCCTCTTTTGTGACATTCTCTGATTTACAATGAAGCCACAGAGATTACATGGAGGAAAGGGAGAAAGTGTGGTGTCCTCAGTCATCTGGGAAGACTAAATGAGCAACCCTATAAAACAACAGAGAACGAACACTAAATATCAGTTGACACCGCCCTCGTCTTCGCCTTCAAAAACTGTGTAATAAATATGTGACGCATTGGCTGGGCGCGGTGGTTCATACCTGTCATCCTACCACTTTGGGAGGCCGAGGCAGGCTGATTGTTCAAGACCAGCCTGGGAAACATGGTGAAACCCCGTCTTTACTAAAAAATACAAAATCATTATAATAATAATAAAATTGTCCGAGTGTGGTGGTGTGTGCCTATAATCTCAGCCACTTGGGAGGCTGAGGCATGAGAATCGCTTGAACCCAGGAGGCAGAGGTTGTAGTGAGCCCAGATCATGAGCCTGGGTGACCAAACGAGACTGTCTCAAGAAAGAAAAAGAAAAAAGAAAGAAAAAAAAGAAAAGAAAATATGTGACACATCTCTGTTGAGAAGTGTCCTTTTGGGATTTCCCTAAAGGAGAAGAGTCTGCAAACTATGGCCCACCTCTTGTTTTATTACAGCCTTTGAACTGAGAATTATTTTCAACAATATTATTAGGTGGTTGAAAAAAATCAAAAGATATCTAATTACATGAAATTCCAATACCAGTGTTTATAAATAAAGTTTTATTTGAACAAAGACATACTCATTTCTCTCCTTATTGTATATTGCTTCTCCAGTGCTACGATGACACAGTACAGGCCTTATGACAGAGACTATATGTCTCACAGAGTCTAAATTACATATTGTGAGTTCCTTTACAGAGTAACTCTGGTGACCACTGATCTAAAGATGTTTAGGCAATAGCTGGTCTATCTCCTAGATATCAGTATCTAACACATTTATCCTATTCTGCCCTTTTTGTGCCTAAAATAAATCAAGCAATTAAAGAGTAGTAACTGCCACTCTGAATTTGAGCAAAATAAAGTTCATGAGCTAACAGTAAAATTTCAAAGAAGAAATAAAATCAACATAATTTGTCTTTCAAAATAAAACAAACAAAGAAGTATAAAATCTTGGATAAATTAACATTTCTATTCAGATAAAAGCATCAGAATCTGGGCATTAAGATTCTCTTTCTGTTAGCAAATATACTGTTCGGCTATGGCCTGCAAAACTATCTAAACAACAAACTAGAAAGCAAAATAGCCAAGTTGGAAGGTACAGGTAATGCTACTAATAAAAAGAACACCTTTTAGAAAGAGAATTCTTATTTGGTATCACTGGACACATCTATATAACATTTTATTGGAGAGATACATAATGGATTATCTAAATTAAGTCTAGATGTCAAAAACTATTTCACATTCTTCTTGTAGGTAAATCCATTAATAATAAATGTTACTGAACCAAAAAACCAAAACTTCTGATTTTGCAGCATTGCCCCATCTCAGCTGATTCCAAATGGACATTTTACTGATACCCTAGATTCATGTGCATGACAAATACTGAAGAACTGTGGTAGATGGCACTTGGGAAATTAATTCTTGAAGACATAGGATCAAATCTCAAATCTATCACTCTGTAGTTTTTTGGTTTTAGCAAGTTACCTAGCCTATCCATTGTATCTATATATTTTCAAAATAGAGCTATTAAATGTACCTGTTGTGAAAACTAAGTTAAAAAGTAAAAATAATAAATATGAGAAAATGTTCTATAAAGAGTAATAAATGCCATAATTTTAATTAAAAAATACAAACCATCTTTTCAAAAATATTTTAAATATTTACAAAAATATTTCCCACCTGTGTATCTGTGGTTATCACTGGTGACAGAGAGGAAGCTGTGTAGCTATATACATATGCCTGAGAGCCTACCTTTTCCAGACAATGTCAGGAGATTTCCTTAACCTCTGCTTTATCAGCTGGGTTTGGTTAATTGCCCCAGCAGTAGATTAAAGAGAGGAAGAAAAGAAAAGCCTGGCTATCTGTGAAGATTACGTTTCATGGGTCAACTTGGCTATGCTACAATGCTGAAATGTTGCTGTAAAGGTATTTTATAGATATAATTAACATATACCATCAGTTGACTTTAAGTAAAGGAGATGAATATTGATAGTGTAGGTGGGCCTCATTCAATCAGTTGAAGGCCTTAAGAGCAAAAACTGAAGTTTCTTAAAGAAGAATGAATTCTGCCTCAAGACTGAATTATAGAAATTGTTCTAACACTCCAGCCTGCCAGCCCGCCCTATGCATTGCAGACTCAAGATCCTAACATCAACTCCTATCTGAGTTTCCAGTCTGCACTTCTGCCCTACACATTTAGGACTGCCTAGGCCCAACAATTACAGTAACCAATTCCTTAAAATAAATCGTGTGTGTGCATATGGGTGCTTGCACGCGAACACGTGCAACTATCTTAAATAATTCTAATTCTCTCTCTCTCTCTCTCTCTCTCTCTCTCTCTCTCTCTCTCTCTCTAATACAAGGATATATCTCCTATTGTTTCTGTTTCTCTGGAGAACCTGGCCAATACAATACTGGTTCCACTACTCTGACTCTTTTGCAAGGTCAGTGCCGGCATTTGCATGCCTCCACCCTAGTCTCAGTTCCCATAATGTGGCCCTCTTTACCTCTCTTCTCAATATGCACTTTCAGTCACTACTTCCTCTCCTTTCCCTTTTAGCCCTGGAAGGTGATAAAGAGAGTCCACTTGTTTATAGTCCAGATATTCTGCCTTATCTCTTTTGATTCTCTTCCATCTTAAGCACAGGCAAACAGTACCTTAATTTACCTCTCTTTTAAATATCCTAATTTGAGTATCTTCAGTTTTCCCACTTGAACCTGGACTGATACAGCACTTCACAATTTGTCCCAATCAAATAAGAAAGTCTCCATAAAATGTTGAAAACAATGCCTGCCCTATGTTAAAGTCCTCAACAAAATGTTAACCATCATTAACCTGATTGTGTAAGTTTAATCTTTATAGAAATTGTTTCTCAGCGTTCAATTTCTGCATTGATAAATATTTTAAAACATGTTAAAAATCCTCCTCATCTTTTCTAGATCCTGTAGTCTTTCTCCAGGGGATGCCAGCAGCATCTTGGCAGTAATTCAAAGGCTGCAGCAACCCCAAGGTCAAATATTCTGCCTCTCCAGGGGCCAGGGTCACTTTGCTTTTCAAGCAGGGCCAGTTCCCTCCAGGCAATGTGGGGGGAAAATTATCTTTTCAGAAGCAGAAACAGGGAAAAACTCTTTCAATTTTATTGAGATGGGAATGAAGGTGGTGTGCAATGATCCACTCTACTTTGTTCAACAAATAACACAGGATAAACCATTTTCAGGAAGGAGATAAAATTATATTTTCATTTTGAGCCCCAGAAAATTTATTTTGTGCCAAAATATGGGACTTAGTAAAATTAATACATTTTTGTATCTGTGGGGGAGTGTCTGTGAATTCTTCCTCCTCATCCCTGACTCTATCACAGCAACATGTGAATTTCTAGCCACCTTTTCTAGGTGATTTTCAACCACCTGCCTTTCTAGGTTCTAGTAACCATTTTTCACACTGAAGCTGAGACAGGCAGGAAGTCCCCTTTCCTGTTTCAATGTAGTTTACAGAAAAATAACAAAAGCTCCTTACTCAAGCTGTAGCTTATCTAACTTCCAGTCGATCCGCAACAAAAGACCCAATAAGCTAGTAAGCATAAGTCCTTGCCTTGAGGGATATGGGATTCCCTAGGGCCCCACATGCACAGTTAAACTTCACTTGATGGTGAACTTTTCCTCATTTTAATGCTAAAAATCATGCCAAGGAGTGAAGATTTAAAATGCCAATGTTGGCCAGGCACTGTGGCTCATGGCTGCAATCCCAGTACTTTGGGAAGCTGAGGCGGGTGGATCACAGGGTCAGGAGTTTGAGACCAGCCTGGCCAAGGTGGTGAAACCCCATCTTTACTAAAAATACAAAAATTAGCTAGGAGTGTTAGCTGGTGCCTGTAATCCCAGCTACTCGGGAGGCTGAGGCAGGAGAATCACTTGAACCCAGGAAGCAGAGGTTGCAGTGAGCCAAGATCATACCACTGCACTCTAGCCTGTGCGACAGAGCATGATTCTGTCTCAAAATAAATGAATAAATAAAACGCCAGTGTTAAATGCAAAGCATGAGGAAGCCTGTAGAGCTACTGTGCAAGCACTATAGAAACCCTTCCTATACATGTGTTGATGAAATCCTCCCCTATAGAAAGGCCATTTAAAACTAAACCACTTTCTACCCTTGGGGAGCAGCCCATCCTTTTCCTTTTGTCCTGCTGGCTCCTTTGTGCACAAGCTCAGTAAAATTTAACTTTCACTTTGCTGCTGTATCTGGTGATCTTTCTGATTTCTAACCAGGGTGATTATAAGAGCCCAGGGCACAGTGCCGGAAGCAAAGCCTGAGTCATCTTCCGAAACCAAGGATCTTCTTCTCAGCTTAATATTTGTTTCCATTGTTTGATAGGATAAAATACAGGTTACTCAGTATGACCTCAAAATACATTTATAGCCTCATGTTCCATTCAACTCAACCTCTTGAAGTTCTCTGGACATCTGGGTGTATTTTATACTTTTATAGTTTGGGATATATGTTTGTTTAAATTTATGTCTCCCTTATCTTTGTAGACCTCTTTGCATCCATCCCCCACTTATCTCTCCAGCTCACACTGTTCTTTCAAGTTTGAGTTCAGTCGAAAGAAAACCTCATCTGTTCCCCAAATTTAAGTAGATACGTGTTTCTGTGTTACTGTAGCTCAGGATCCTCAGTCTATCTTCCTGTACTATGCTCCTATCCCATCCCTGAGTATGAGTTGTTTTGGCTTAGAGTGAGCATTGGATAAAACCTTAGCCAATTAATGGACAAATGAATGAGGAAGCAGGTAAGCCAAGAAATGCAAACCAATATAGGCTCTTGTTATTATGTCATTATAATTATTATTATTATTAAATTTAGCTTTTTTCTCTACAAAACTGTTCAGTAGTAAAATTTTAAAAGCTTTCTTGTCTCAGTAAAAATCCGTCAGCTAATACTGTTAGTCTCTGGCTAGTCCTTAGAATTCAACCAGCAATCCCTGAAAGACCTCATTTGCATGTCTTTGTTCATGTTCTTCTTTATCATAGTATTACTCGACATGTATCTTTCAAAGTCTATAGAAAAGCAATTCATCATTAGCCTTTACCTATTCTCTACTCACAGTTAATCTCTATAAACTTTCTTATCCTATTAAATGTAGCTAATACTTGAGAGATGTGATATAATCTAATGACAATTAGATTTGAGTGATGACCTAGCCAACTTTGTAACTTTAACTTTGGAAAGTAGTTTGTTCTCTCTGAGCCTTTGTTTCTTCATCTGAAATGTGGTGACAGTCTATTTATTTTGCTGCTGGATTATTCATCCAAATAGGTGTGTGGAACAAACTAGCACAATGCTGACACATAGAGGGGTAGTGAAGATTCATTATACATATACTTCTTGAAATCAAATGATCCTAGAAATTTGTTTGTCAATCTATTATTAAATTTTGAAATAAATCTGCGTTTCATTGAAAATAACTATATCAAATATTTTACATCTAAAAAATAAGCTTTACATAAATGATTGTTTGTAAACGTCTTTTCTTTAAAAACAATGATATAGTAATTGTGGTGGCAGCCCAGCATTTTGGAAGTACTATTCTCACTGAGATGCAATTGCCATCTGCTTGCTATTCACACATGATTCCCACTTGCTGCTTGACCTCTTTTAAATAGGCACATCCATTTTCGTCTTTGAATGTATTTGTTTTATGAGGTCACTGACTGCATTAGCAATGTGTGTGACCAATGGGGAATGCTCATGACTGAGAAGGGCCAATGAGGGAACAGCAGTTCAACATCCTTAGGGCCCATGGTGGGAAGAGGAAGAGAAGAGAGGAGACAGGAGGTTAAAAAAAGAAATTAGGTTCTCAGCCAAATCCACAAAGAAGAGATTGAATCATTTTGTCTGGAACCTGATCCAGATGCAACAACCTTTAGCCTTCAGCACATTTAGGGCAGAGTTTGCTGCAAAATTACAAATTGCTTTATAAGTAAAAGCAATAGCTGTTTATGTAGCCACAGGTTTTGTTGTTGCTGTTGATTTCCAGTCGTTTTTATTACTGTAACAATTGAAATTTCAAACTTAATTTTTTTCTTAAACTCAAGCTTTTCCTTATTTGAGAAGTAGAGAAAAAGAACACCAGAAATGAGACTTTCCATCTTTCTACATACTGAATTAGAATATTTCAATGTGCCCAACAATAAAATCTTACTTTTCCAATTTTGGTAACAGGATAAAAAGGAAGGTGCTTTCCCCTGGGAAAAAGAATCAAATAAATCTATTTGATAATAAATATATTATTCCATAGTTTCTATCCCAAATAAGCTAATTATTGGGTGACTATGACTTATTTTAAAAGTGTATTGATGATATTCCCATAGATTTTACTTTGGTCTAGAAAATTCTGAAAGATTGCCTGCCTTAATCAAATCAATTAGGTGATTTCTAAAACAAAGATTTATTTATGAAACATATATATATCCCTGAAATTATCAAAGTTGTTTTGTTTTTGCATTTCAATTCATCATTGGCAAATTATTGTCAACAGCAGAAACCTTCTTTGGGGGGAAAAATGGAAACTTTATATAAAACCCAAATGTCAAACATTATATTATATATATATTTGTAATCAGAGCTATTTTACGTGAATAAGGGAGATATCTTGAATTCAGATATGTAAAAACAATTGAAATTCCACTTCACGTCACTCTGAGTAAAGAATCCTGACTTAGAAATTCCACAAAGTCATACAGCAATAGAGCAAATTTAGAATGTTTAGACTTCTAGTCTAATGCCCTTTCTGAATACATTCAAAGGGAAGTCCCTGGATAGAATGCATCAGGCTCACCTTGTGCACATGTCAAACATAAGCTAAAGTTTCCTGAGCCCCATCTTAGAGTCACTGAATCAAAATCATCTATGGCCAGGATTTTATTAGCTCCCCATATTATTCTTAGTGTACTTTGAAAATTAGGAAACATCCTTCTTTTTATTCCGACAGAGTCTCCTTTAATCCTTTGTCTTGTAGGCATTGCCTTAACCTTGCTTTCTTTCATCTATTTATTCATTTCACTATTTTTTAATACTTATTATGTGTTGGTATTGATTGTACTACATGCTGGTCATACAATATTAAGCAAAACATTCAAGGCCTCTTCCTTCATGAGGAATTAAGTAGACCAGACGTTAATAAAGCTACTCAAACAGTTTGACACGTAACCAGTAGGGCTGTTTACAATATTTTTTCCTGAAAAAGGAACAATTAGAAGCAGCATTTTAAACCGAAGCACTTATCTAATGGTGGTCTCCCTTCCCTAGAATTTCCCGAGATAATGTGCAGTAGTTTACATGGTGGTATGTTAATATGGCTTTTATTTCTAGTAATTCCCCATTGATATTTTTTTCTTTGTTTTTTTCTCTCTTTTTTTTTTATAGCCACCAAGAACTTCTGTTTCTTGGTCACAGTGGCACTATGTGAGTTACCATGGTAACAATGCATTTTGGAGGATAACAAAAGTAAATATGCATGTACTATGTCAGCACATCAGTTGCTAATTCCTGGAGGAGGGCCGAAATTGTGTTTAGCAGGCTTTTGCTTTGAAAATGGTCCAACTTTTGTTTTTAAATATATTTTGTTAATTGAATAGTTGTGGTTTATTAATTAGAGTCAAGAAAGACACTTTTTCACAGCCATGTAGGAAGGGTCAGAGAGACTAACGTAATTTAATGAATTTAGTAGAAGGGACTAAATTCATCATGCTCTAAGAGATCAAAATGGCATACAATTTTGTGTACTCCAAAGAGGCTTTTTCATTGATTTTTTAAATTCAAGAAACAGAAGCATAAATACAGTCAATATTTATTTAGTATAACATTCTACATCAGAAAAAAAATAGAGTAAGATAGTGTGAAAGCCCAAAGGATCCTAGGAAGCCATCCAAGTCCAAGATAACACAGTGAGTGAGTGGTAAAGCTTGACCTTGAACTGATTCCTTCTCACTCAAAGTTCATTATTTCCCTCCATGAAAATTGGAGTGCTGCCTTTTAGCAAATAGGGTGTAGCAACCAATAGTCCCATTCCCTGTTGATTCCTAAGTCTGCTGCCACGGCCACCAGCTCATCATCACCTGTTACCTGTAATATTCCAACATGCTCCAAATTCTTTCCCCAGCCTTCTTTCTTGACCTCCCCAATCTATTGCCACAAGTCTAGGGTAAAATGTCAAGCTCTCAAAGCACATAACATAGTGCAAACGGTTTGGTTTTGTTTTTCAAGGCATTGCCTATCAGGGACCCAGCCTTGCCTTGTAGAATAATGTACCACTATTTCTCCAGTTAGCTTCTTGACTCCACAGCTATCAAACTACTTGCTGCCCCGTGAACACTCTAGTTTTCTTTCATGTTTCTATATGGTTGCTCAGTCAGTCCACTTTGCATAAGATGAATTAGAGTGCCATGCTGTCATGCCACCCTTGGTATGCTAGAAACACTATACATTATTTAGGACACTGTACAGAGAACACATTCTCTTTGGTATTTTTCTTGAATTAACCCACAGCCCTAGCATAGCACTACTTACTGTACTTATACTTTGGCTGAGAATCTATTTTTTTGTTACCTCCTGTCTCTTCTCTTCTTTCCCTCCTCCCACCATGGGCTCTAAAGATGTCGAACTGCTGTTCCCTCATTTGGCCCTATTCAGTCATGAGCATTCCCCATTGGTCACACACATTGCTAATGCAGTCGATGGTCCAGGGACAAACCAGGGATATACAACAAATGATGGTGAAGGATGGAGTGAATGGTCAATGCTTCTGAGATGTAGCATTATTGTTCTTGACACCTACCAAGCAGGAAATGGTACATAAAAACAAACAAAAATTCTTTTATTCTGTGTCTTGCTGCAGACCCCAGGAGGGTATGCTGAGGGGGAAAAATTGAAATATTGCTTCACCTCCTGCCTCATCATCTAGTTATTTGTAATGGATCTACTCTCTCAGGGCAGAAGTTACTGCAGATCTGCATGAAATACACAAAGAAATTATTGGCTTTGCTCTTTGTATAATTTGCATTCTTACACAAGTCCATTGGTAAAGCCCTTCTCATTCAAAATAACCATTTACTGACTATTATTGTAGGTCCAAATTACATCATGTGGAATCCCACACTTTAAATTTTCTCCTTCTTCCACATAAAGACATTTTAAGTCTTCATTCATCTTAATCTTATCTGTTGTCCAGACTATACTCTTAGCCCCAGCAACTCTTTATCACTGGGCATAGTATCTAGCTCCTTCACCACTCTGATTTCACTATCTGTAATCAATGCATTTGGCATTGTTTCTAGTGACTAATTATAGCTGCAATTATATGTCCTGAAAATTTTTCTTATTTGGTTTAAGAAAGAGAAATACGGCAGGGTGCAGTGGCTCACGCCTATAATCCCAGCACTCTGGGGGCCTGAAGCAGGCAGATCAGGAGGTCAGGAGTTCGTGGCCACCCTGACCAACATGGTGAAACCCCGTCTCTACTAAAAATACAAAAATTAACTGGGCATGGTGGCAGGAGCCTGTAATCTCAGCTACTCAGGAGGCTGAGGCAAGAGACTCACTTGAACCTGGGAAGTGGAGGTTGCAGTGAACCAAGATCACCCCATTGCACTACAGCCTGGGCAACAGAGCAGGATTCCATCTCAACAAAAAAAAAAGAAAAAAGAAAAAGAAAGAAAGATAAATGGAAATTGTATTGCCATTTTGATGACAACATTATTAAATAATAATAAAAACCAGGTTTTAATTATTTTCTATCAAGGCCTATGCTAATTGTGTTACATATATTGTGTTATTCAAACCTCTAAAGAACAATCTGAAGAAGATGTACTGACCTAAGTTAACAGATGAGAAAACTGAGCCTCCTATACAAGTATCTTGCCCAAGGCCATAACATCCCAATGTTTCTAACGACATGTTGTTTAAACTATATGTTGTTTAACAAATAGTTAAAAATATAAACCATATGTTGTTTAACAAATAGTTAAAACTATAAACCATATGTTGTTTTCACAGAAAATTGAAAGCAACTCCTAGACTTTCTTTGTTCTATTTACTGTATATTTTTTAAAAATTTATCAAAAGAAAGTCAAATATTGTGTTAAAATCATTAAATTACTGAGCTACAATTCCATTTCAGAGATTTGGATGTCTCATTGAAATCCAACAAGGATGTGGATGTATAGGATTACATGGAAAAGAAATGTTATAAATTCCCAGAATAATGAATTCTTTTTCCTGATACATTCCTGACTAATATAGATTTGGCACAATACACTTTGTATATGCTTTGTCTTCTGTGGCAAAAACAGCTTCAAGAAGCATATTGAAAAAATTATCATTTTGATTGAGCTGCAAAATACACTTTTCATCTACAATACACTATGTTGCAATGAAGACTAACCTATGAAACCTATTCCTGGAAGTCTGATGATTGTTTCAGATGGAAGAGTTGAAAGATAAATTGGTAAACTGTAACTGCCCTGGAATTTTAAAAGTTTTGAGTCAACTTTGCCTTCCTGAAGTATTTCACACCCAGAGGCAAGGAAATTATACTCTTAAACATTTATCCTTTGCTCAGACACGACTATACCCTTCATCTCATAAAAATAAAGCACAGTTAATATTTTCTTTCTTCAAGTGAAAATTTATCATTTTCTTTTGAAACTACAATCATTCTATCTGCAAAAGATGTAACTGAAGGCAATAAATAAGTAAATAAATAAAGGTCAGAAACAAGGCTGAATATGCAGAACATCCCTTGGTAAGGTAAAGCAAGATAGGGGATTTAGACCTGCCTTCCAATGGAAATCTTTTAATAAGTTGTAGAAGGTGAGTGAATGAGTAAAAAAAAGAATTAAAAATAATAATCAATAATAATAATAATGAAAGAAAGGCAATAAAATAAACTGAAGTTTCTCTTTTTCTCATTAAAACTAGAGCTAACAAAAAATCATATATGATTGTACACTGATGCACATACGATTTGACATTTCACTTCAGTAGATTCCCAGATTTCCCAAGGCTTTCTGATATACTTTCGGATGCATGGTGTATGTGTGTGTGTGTGTGTGTGTGTGTGTGTGTGTGTGTGTGTGTGTGTTTGTGTGTGTGTGTGTAGGTGCATGTTCCAAGCTATTCTTTGCAGCAAAATATAAATACAGTCATTTCTTGGTATCCATGAGAGGTTGATTCCAGGGACCCCCATGGATACCCATATCTGAAGCTGCTAAAGTCCCTAATATAAACGGTGTTGTATTTGCATGTAAACTACACAGTCCTTTTATACACTTTAAGTAATCTCTAGATTACTTATTAAACCAAATACAAATGTAAATGTTATATATTTAAGTTGGTGCATAAGTAACTGCAGTTTTTGCTGTTATTTTAGTGGCAAAAACTACAATTACTTTTGCACCAACCTTATAGTGTTTATATGTATTTCCACTTGTATTGATTTTTTTAATATTTTTACTTTTTTTTTTACTCTTCAAATACTTTCAATATGTAGTCGGTTGAACCTGCAGATACTGACGTTTGACATATAAGTGAATTAAAGATCAGAAATATTTTGTTACATATCCAAAGATCATCAGATCAACAAAGCTGGAGATTTGACTTTCATACCAGCTGAAGTAACTACATGCCTTCCCCATACATTTTTAACATTTTTCAGTTCTGTAGATGTGTGTATGCTTCTTTGTGGTTTTGTGTGTATGTCTGTGTGTGTTTTTGTGATGTGAGTATAAGAATTGATATACAACAGGCAACATTTTGCATTTAGCTTTTTTTCAAAAATATATACGTAGAAGATCATTTAACTGCTAATATACTGGAAAGATATTAATTTCAAATAGAAAGAGGTTAAACTGAATGAGGTATGTATTCATGATCACATAATAGTGAACATACACCACTGTTCTACCTATTACACACCACTTCCTATCTCTTTGGCCCCATTTCTTATTCAGCCACTACTGTGGCAGCCACTCTGCTGGAGAAGCCAGAAGTACCTCCCTGGGGTCTTTGCTTCCCGTCTCCTGTGTTCCACCTCAGGGTTTCTCTGACACCAAGGCACAGAAATTCAGCACAAACTCATTCAGCACCCATGGCCCTGAAACTTGAAATCTCATGGATTTGAGTAGGGCCTGGATCAAGAAAGAGCTCTCTAGCAGGTCCAGACAGTGTTACAAGCTATGCCACCACATGACTGGATCAATCAATAATGCTAGAGTTATGCAGGCTGGATAAGACTGGTATGTGGACTTTCTGGAAAGTTCCAATAGGAGGTCCTTAGATGAAATTCCTAGGACGTCAAGAAAATCTATGCCTTCAACAGAGGAGAACTCCTCAGAATCTGAAAAACAGTTCCCACCCTAATGCTGGGCCCTGGTAGAGACAAAGAGAGACTGAAAATGAGGTACATTAAGTGTTTACATGGACAGAGCTACCCATCATGACCTGACATGAGGCCAAGCAGGTGCAGCAGGGGTCCACCATGGAAGGCAATGGATGTTTTATATACAGGCTGAAACATGCTGATTTGGAAGGTGAACATAAATTATACAAAGATGTGACCCCCATCTTTCACATCAACTATCCATGTCTCACCAATGCTTACCTTGACTCACACACCTCCCTAACCAATCCCTCATCTTTGTTTTTATGACTTACTAATGGAGGAGGAAAAATCTTAAACCTGGTTCACAGATGGGTAAGTGTGATTATCTGGTGCTGGCCACAGAGGGACTGCTTCTTTACCAAGGGCCACCCAAGGGTGTTCCCAAAGGGCAATGATGAAAAACTTTCCAATGAGTGAAGCTTTGTGCAGCATGGCTAGTGATCAATTACTTATAAAGAGACAAGTGCCCTGGGGT
Source organism: Cheracebus regulus (assembly GCA_963574635.1). Lineage (NCBI taxonomy): Eukaryota > Metazoa > Chordata > Mammalia > Primates > Pitheciidae > Cheracebus > Cheracebus regulus. The sequence continues at coordinate 93,014 of CAUYQU010001021.1, forward strand.
GAAGGTATACAGGGATCCCCAGATGAATGGTTGACCGTTGAGTAAAAGACTGAGAAGGTGCAAGGGTGAAGGATTGGGACAAAGGAATTTGGAAGTAAGGTATACAAATGAACAAAGAGAAGGCAGCACAAAAGTTTGAAAACATTTGTGTCTCACATTAATGGTCACACGGTATCCACTGAAGAGAAGGCATCCAGGTAAGACATGAATACAGCTTGCCACACAAGTATTAGTGCAAGGGCCCATTAATGGAATGGCCTTATTGGCAAGGATGAAGGCTAGAATGGACCAAACAGCCTGGTCTCCCTCCCACCAAGTATGATCAAGTGACTATTAGCTCTGAATGCCTAAAACAAGCAGCAGAGCCCAACACTGATCCCTCAAGATGATATCCTCTCTTTAATGAACCAATAGGCATGTAATGATAGGATAACTACTGGAAATCTGCACTGAAGAAGACAGTGATTATCTACATAAAGGTTTGCCTTTTCTGTTTGCAGTGCCTATGGAAACACTACCAACCAAATACTTGTCAAATTCCTAATGTTTTCATGACATTCTGCATAACATTTCTTCAGACTAGGGAGACAAGTTTGTGGCAAAAAATGTGCAATAATAAACCTGTGAATGTAACCCATTTGCAGGCTTGGTTAAATTACATATTCATTACATAAAATTAGACAAACTTGGTAAGGCTTAATGGCTCTTACTTGTAATCTCAGCACTTTGGGAATCCAAGGTAGGAGAATCACTTGAGGCCAGAAGTTTGAGACAAGCGTTGGCAACAAAATGAGGCCCCATCTCTCCAAAATAAATAAATAAATAAATAAAATAGTCAGATATGGTGGCACATACTTGCAGTTCTGGCTCCTCAGGAGGCTGAGAGGAGTGTTTGAGCCCTAGAGTTTGAGGCTGCAGCGAACTGTGATTGTGCCATTGCACTACAACTTGGGCAACAGTAATACAGAGTCTCTAAATTTTTTTAAATAGACAAACTCAAAAAACAGTGCAATAGTCCTTTAAAGGTTTAGCCAGCCTGGGCACAGTGGCTCATGCCTGTAATCCCAGTACTTTGGGAGGCCGAGGTGGACGGATCATGAGGTCAGAAGTTTAAGACCAGCCTGGCCAACATGGTGAAACTCCATCTCTACTGAAAGTACAAAAATACCAACAGTAGCCAGGCATGGTGGCAGGCACCTGTAATTCCAGCTACTTGGGAGGCTGAGGCAGGAGAATTGCTTGAACCCGGGTGGTGGGGTTGCAGTGAGCCGGGATTGCACCAGTGCAGTCCAGTCTGGGTGACAGAGTGAGACTTTGACTAAAAAAAAAAGTTTAGCAAAGCACTAGCTAAGGAACAAGTCCTTGAAGGATTCAGATGCCACACTCCTATATGTGGGATATTTGCAGAATCAACAGCTCTAATATACAGTGTTATGTCCAGAGAAACTAGAATACATAAACTGAGGAAACACACTGTGAAATCAGACACAACTCTTTTTATTTCAGTTTGACCTAATATTATTTGACTCCATTAAGGAAAACATAAAAGTATGCTTTTCATCCTTATGACCTTAGGCAAATCTATATCAATGTTCTTGATCTGGGCTGGGTGGAGGGGATCATTTCCACTAGAAAAAAACAATGTGTTTTCTACTGAATTTGAAACTAATGCTACCCCCTAATCACCTTGACATTCTGTCAGTGCTCCAACAGGCAAAAAGAACTGCTATTTGATTAGAGGTAAATGCCTCTAGAATGAGCCCCAGTCATGCCACTGGGTTGTCTTTTGGTATTTCTGTGCCTGGTAACATGAATGCATAGGAAATTACAGGAACCATAGCTCAATAAGAGCAAGACAAACATGGGCTCAGACTTCCCCATTAAGGTAAAGAGTAAGAGTGACCCAGCTCTAGGACTAACACCCTACAGCAGCAGAAATGCTGGACATAGGTGAGTGGAATATCAAATAAGTGCTGGAGTAGACAGATAATAAATTTTCTGTCTGTACCAGCCACAACAGTGGAGTTAGTAACTTGTTCTACCAAACCTACTCTAATATTTTGCAGAGCCTGGGTACATTAGTTTTGCATCATTATAAAGGAATACCTGAGACTGGTTAATTTAGAAAGAAAATGAATAACTGGCTTATGTTTCTGCAGGCAGTACAAAAAGCATGGTGCCAGCATCTCCTCAGCTTCTGGTGAGGCCTCGGGAACTTTTACTCATGGTGAAAGGTGAAGCAGGAACAAGTGTGTCACACGGCAAGAGAGAGACTGACAAAGTGAGGATGTGGGAAGAGACAGGCTCTTTTAAACAATCAACTCTTGTTGAATTTGTAGAACAAGAATTCACCCATTACCTGAGGATGGCACTGGTCCATTCATGAGGAAACCACCTCCATGATCCAAACATCTTCCATCAGGCCCCACTTCCAGCACTGGGGAATCACACATTTCAACATGAGATTTGGAGGGGACGAGCATCCAAACTACATCACTGGCCTTCTGGAAAGGTACTCTAGGAGAGAATGAAATCAATGAAGGTTACAGGCCAATCTGAGTGTTGTAAAGTGCACTCTTCTTGACAGTTCTTACTGTGGCCACTGTGGAGGCAGCCACATTCATGCACGTTCCATTAGCTTCACTGTAATGCAACGTTGTTTTAGATCGTTGCCAAGGAATTATTTCTTCCTGACCAGAGACTTCTTTGATGTCACCACATGGGCTGCCCAAGAGCACTCTAATTATTTATGCTAGTGCCATACAGAAGTGTATGGGAGTTGAAGCCTGGGGGCTGTTCTGACCAATGCATGATGGAAGCTCATAAGTAAATGCTATTCATTTTTGTGCTGAACAGTCAGTTTTAAGAGAAATGGCACCAGGCTCCTCAGAAGTTGTGACTAAGCATGAATGGCACAAATAAATGACCAATAATGCATATTTATTATGCATTATGCATATGAAAAACCATATGATATTGGTTTTCCTTCTTCTTTTGGTTGCATAACTAGTTTTTTTTTTTTTTTCTCCTGTGCTCTGGAATGATTTCCCACACAAACCACCAGCTTGCAAGCCTTTCATATTAGGCCCTGATTTTAGGGAACTTAGGTTAAAACACTTGTATTTAGATGTGTCTTTTAAAATTTTTGCATATATATTCAAGCATAATTTTTATTTTGCTGTTGGCAGTAGAAACTTTATTATAGACTCCACTCTTTGTACTCCTAAGCTCTATCAGAGTAGCTTAATTGAGGAATTGGCATTTGGCCTGGTCTCGGGTACATGTTGGCTTTCAATACAAGTTGGAATGCTGTTCTTTTATGGATCAAGCACATCTATTTTCCAAATGGTGAGTTTCTCTGTCTTGCCTTAAATGGTGTATAAAAACATGTGGCTCATAAATATTAGACTTTGGGTAAAAGCTATTATTGTGGATTCAAGGGGAGTAGTATGGGCCTAGCCACTGTAAGAATTTTATCAGATCCTACTTCATTAGCTAAAACTTGAGTGCTATCCTATTATGTATTTGATGAATGAGTAGTCAATCTCTCTTACCCTGTACAACACTTTGATTTAGTCATTATAACGAATATGTCCAGAGTAACACATTTAAATGCAGAAATGAGATTTGAATTCAGACCTTTGAACTCCAAAGACTACATTTGTTTAATTATAATGTATTCTGCCTATCACTAGACCACATTCTATTCTAGCAGTCTATCTATGAGACATATATCGGGATGTAGAGAAGGTCACCGTCATGCCTGATGGGTATAAAAAAGGCTTGTGAATCAGAAAAATTACATCACATTTCATTTGAATACTTTGCAGGTCGATATTTTATAGAGTATATAAAATGGCAATAAAAGATAATGGAGAAAATAAAGATAATTCATTTTCTCAAAGGCATTGATCATCAGGAAAGGTGTATTTTCTTTTTCTCCTTTGTACCAAATGGGGAATTTGTTCAATATTCTTAATTTACATAAAATATACAATGCAGTTAGACACTTTAAGTGCTCCTTGCATTTAGTTCATTACTATAAAATCGTTTCCAGAAAGGAGAAAATTCTCTGTGTATTTTATTTACATTTTTTCAAGTCCAACTTTGAAGTCATTACATGAATAATTCATCAGGCTTGATGTTTAATGACTTCATACAGGGCTTTTTATTTCGAATTCTCACTTGGTGCACATATTTGCCACAGACTTGTCAACAATCACGTGAGGATTCACCTAATTTCCCCCATAAGGCAAGAGTTGAAGCTCAGAAGGGTATTCCCTCATTACACACAGGCATTAGCCATTTCATGTCATACTGAATGGACAACTAGTCACGTTTGCTGTCTTCCTTTAATATTTATCGTGGAAGTCAATTAGGTTTCAGTCACAATGAAACAGTGCCTGTAATCCACACAGAAGCAGCTCAGTGGAGTGGAACAGTGCATGGAGAAAAGTAAGAATGCTGAAATAATGGATTTAATAAGGAAGTGACTGTAGAAGTGCAAGAATGCTTTAGGAAGAGATGCCTCAGTGCTGGGCACAGGAAATTAAACAAGAGTGTGGCTCTAAGTTGCCTAACCATAGTCCAGCTGGACTGGACTTCAGATGATACTTGAAGGCTTTTCCCCTGACATTTTAAAATTACATCCTTATACCAGCTATAGTTACACAAAGTATCCTATAAAATGTTTTTAGGATGAGCAGTAATCACATCAATTTTTTTTCATTGTACTTTAGGTTCTGGGGTACATGTGCAGATCATGCAAGATTATTGCATAGGTACATACATGGCTATGTGGTTTGCTGCCTCTATCCCTCCGTCACCTATATCTGGCATTTCTCCCCATGTTATCCCTCCCCAACCTCCCCCTGCTATGCTGCCCCTCCCCTACCCTGCCAACAGACCCCAGTGTGTGATGCTCCCCAACCTGTGTCCATGTGTTTTCATTGTTCAGCACTTGCCTATGAGTGAGAATATGTGGTGTTTGATTTTCTGTTCTTGTGTCAGTTTGCTGAGAATGATGGTTTCCAGATTCATCCATGTCCCTACTGAGGACATGAGCTCATCGTTTTTTTATGGCTAGATAGTATTCCATGGTGTATGTGTGCCACATTTTCCTTGTCCAGTCTATCATCGATGGGTATTTGGGTTGGTTCCAGGTCTTTGCTATTGTAAACAGTCCTGCAATGAACATATAGGTGCATGTGTCTTTATAATAGAACAATTCATAATCCTTTGGGTATATACCCAGTAATGGGATTGCTGGGTCAAATGGAATTTCTATTTCTAGGTCCTTGAGGAATCGCCACACTGTCTACCACAATGGTTGAACTAATTTACACTCCCACCAACCGTGAAAAAGTATTCCTATTTCTCCACATCCTGTCTTGTTTTTTTAATGATCGCCATTCTAAATGGCGTGAGCTGGTATCTCAATGTGGTTTTGATTTGCATTTCTCTAATCAAAAGACCAGTGATGATGAACCCAGAGGTCATGAAAAACAATGTACTGAGTTACTGTGGTTTTTTAAAAAGAAATAATATATCTATGCAAAGCGCTTCTTTTTTTCCTGGAGCATAGGATGCTTAGAAATAAGAACTATAAATCTGTAACTGTTAATTAGCATTTTATAAATCAAGTTTAAGGTAGGAAACGAATAATTTTGGGGAAAAAATTGGGAAACACCGTGTGAGCCCAACTGCTTCATTACTTAAAAACCAAAATGTGTCCAGTTTTTGGCCACACTCTTTCAGAGCCTCTGTATAATGGAATTTTAAAAGAAGATCATTCTTACAAATTAAGACAAATATGACTTAAAGTAGTATACTCTGGGAGTATCCTAGTTTGACGTAGAAATTGTGTATACTACTTTTTGGAACAGAAATGTTCAGACTCTTACAAATATTGTGATCAAATTCTGTAGAGGCCCAGGCATCCAAATTTTTACAAAAACCCTAAAGTAAATCTTACAAATACCCGGTCTTTAATATATATATATATATATTTTAATTTTTGAGATGGAGTCTCACTCTGTCGCCCAGGCTGGAATGCAGTGGTGCCATCTCCGCTCACTGCAACCTCCAACTCCTGGATTCAACTGATTATCCCACCTAGCATCCCAAGTAGCTGGGACTACAGTCACATCCCACCATGTCCGGCTAATTTTTGTATTATTAGTAGAGACAGGGTTTCATCATGTTTGGAAAGCTGGTCTTGAACTCTTGACCTCGAGTGATCTGCCTGTCTCAGCCTCCCAAAGTGCTAGGATTACAGGCATGACACACTGCACCAGGCCTTTGCCCACTCTTGAGAACAGCAGAAATAGTCAGTAGTAATAATTATAGTAATAACAGATATTATGTATTCAATATTAATTGCTAGGGCCTATGCCAAATAGTTTACATGTGTTATCTCACTGAATCTTTACAGAATTTCTGGTCACTTTGTTAGTGGGTAAACTGAGGCTCTAAGAGATTAAATAACTTACTTATGGCCTTAGAATCTGTGAGTGATATAAATGATATTCACACCCGAATCTACCAAGTCCATAGATGGTAGCCATTCCTTCTGTGTGTAACATGACCCTTTTTCCATGTTGGGATTTTTTCAGTGACATAGAGTTTGTTTTTAATCTCTCCAGACTTGAGCACTGAGAACTAACACAACCATGTGCTTGAACTCTGGTGGCTTCAAGTACACCTTTTCATATTTAATATGTGCCCATCTCATTCAAATCCATGAACTAAAACAAACAAACAAACAACAAGCTGGAGGAAATCTATAGGAAATCATATACATCATGTCTTAGTCCTTGGATCTGGAGCCTGTGGAATCTGGAGCTTAAGTGAAACTGATTTTAAATTAGTATCTTTCAAACATGTTGATTGCTCTTCCTGAAACATAAAATACCTAACATTCTATTTACCTCTGCCTAATTATTTTCATATTTCCAAACTCAGTTCACTAGTTACCTTATCCGAGTAGTCTTTCCTGAACTTCCAAAAAAATGGAAGTGTCCAGTATTCTCATTATATCCTGCACATACCTCTAACTTTGCACTGATCACACCATAATTGTCTATTTCCCGTGATGTTTTTGAGCAGTTGACTACTAGATACTTGCATATTGATGTTTTTAGAAAGAAGGAAGGAAGATAAAATGAATAAAAGGAAGGGAAACATGGATTCATGAACGGGTTATGTGAAAGAAAGATCTGCAAATAGTAAAGATAATGATTTCTAGGAAGCTTTGAGAATCACGATTAGGAATATAGAACATATCATAAATGTGTATATTAACTTAAGTATAGACAATGCTATACATTTTTGTACCTTGCTAATTTTAAGTGATTCCTTTAGAAACATTCATACCCACCCATTTCAATTACTTGTGATGAAACATTGTGTGCTACTAGAATGAGCTATGAGGAATCAAAGCTTCTCTGAAAGCCAACAGTCTTTACAGAGGAGACAGACACCTGTGCAACTAACCAGGACCTCTGAAGGAGATAAACGCCAATGTTTAATTTACCCTAGAGTTCAATTTAGTGGACACACACTCAGGTATGGCAGGAAGCTGAGAGAGAGAACTGCGATTTTCACTGGGATCAGCAATAAAGGAGAAGAGCTTCGATATGAAAAAGGTAAATGTTTTAGAGAAAGAAAAATTCAGAGTTAAATCTCAATTCTGCTTTTTTCTGGTGGGTGGTTTCTAGTTAGTTACCCAACTTCTTTGAACTACAGTGCGGTCTGCAGTAAAACGGACAATAACACTTAAAAGCTTTTGTGAGGAGGTGAGATAATATTAGTAAAGTACCAGGTATATAGCAGACAATCAGTAAATGAAATCATTCTCTGTTAGTTATTACATTAAATAATACAATCAGTCAACATCAGAATATGTTTTTGAATATCCACTCCTGCTAAGTGTGTGTGGGGGCGGGGAGGGGAGATAAAGAAAAACAGAGAAAGAGAGAGAGAAGAGTAGTTGGTCTACTGTGTTTCAAACCCACCAGCATTCATATTTAATGATGATTCCATTTCACTTTCTCTAACTGCTGCACATTTAGTGTGGGTGTAAGAGAGAGAGAAAGAGAGAGAGAGCATGTTTGTGTGTGTGTGTGTGTGTGTGTGTGTGTGTGTGTGTGTGATGTGTAAGCTAAATGAGATTGATGGAGAAGATAGGTTCCTAAATTGTTGCTAATGGTCTAGACATTTCACTGTTTTAGCAACAAAGCCCTATTGTTGAAGGCAATGTTTTCTCACTATGTCAATATCTCTGCCATGTTGTGTTGATATTAATGGAACTGCCAGGAAAGGAATTTAATTAATCATTTCCCAGAATAACTACTGTCAGCATTCATCTCCTAGCTGAAGGCATTCAGGCCTATGAGGAGGGTCTCTCAGCACATGTTCAGGCACCTTAGTTATGTGGTGAGAACATATTTGTGTAAGGCTGGTTGAGATTCTGAGAAAGAAACAAATTTGGTCCCTCAGATTTATAAACAGGGTATGCTTTGTTCCACAAACAATTATTCGGACTACTATACTGTCCTGCTACTTTGCAGAATGTTGTAGCAACAACTCTGCTCTATGATAGTCCATAGAATAATTACCTGAATCTAGTACAGACCCAGTGTTTAATTAATGTTCTGTTTCTGATACGGTACTATGGCTCCCGCCTATAATCCCAGCACGTTGGGAGGCAGAAGCGGGCAGATCATTTGAAGTCAGAAGTTAGAGATCAGCCTAGCCAACATGGTGAAACCCCACCTCTCCTATAAATACAAAAATTATCTGGGCCTGAGGTCCCACCTACGTAGGAGGCTGAAGCAGGAGGATCCTTATATCTGGGAGTTGGAGGTTGCGGTGAGCCGAGATGGCATCACTGCACTTCAGCTTGGGTGACAGAGAGAAACTCCATCTAAAAAAAAATCTGTTTCCAGTAAAAAAAAAAAAGGTGCTTAAATCTTCAGTATATTTTACATTTTGAGAACTAAAAGAAGGAGGTTTAGTGAGAAGTGTGGTATTAAAGCCTGTGCTCTCTCTGTTGACTCTTAGATCCTCCAAGAGTAACTGACGGGGTTTCTTTCCAGAGTCCTGGCTGGGCCACATTTATTAGTGGGTCTTGCTCTTCTTCCATCAGTGTGGTTGAAAGCTCACTAAAAGCAAGGACATGCCCTGCATGGGACAGGGTCCTTTCTACTTTATATCCTGGAATTCTCCTGGATTTTGTCTTCTGCTCCTGGTGTAAACTAGAAGCTGCTAACATACAAAGTTCCAAATTTAAGCTTAGGATGAACAAGCCCCAAATTCGGGTTGAGGGGGGATTATATTCTTTTGGCAAGTATTATTTTGTTAGATAATAAGGCATATCCTCCAGCTCAGGGTACCCGAGCTCTGAATGAGGGTTTGAGGCAGATGCTCAACTAATCATAAATCAGTATCTTGATTTCGTATTTTCTTTCTGTGTATCTTTCCCAGGGACTGTATGAGGAGGAGAGAAACTGGGTTAATACAGAGTTAGATATTCCTAAATTGACTGAATCCAACTGGATATCTTCCCCAAACCTATCTTACCATCCAAAAAGCACCAAAATAACTAACTCTTGAAATGAAATGATCTCTCCCACCCATTTCCTCCAATTACATGACCTATTTTTTTCCTTATTAAAATTATTTTGCCTTAGTATGAACTTCCTCAAAAGGTAAAACCTTCACATAAACCCAAACATTTCCCGGAGGAGGTTACTATATGTAAAGAGATTTATTAATTTGCGAAGGAATACTGAGAACACAGCTTTCATTATTTTCTGTTTAAATCATTAAATATGGGCACATTTTTGTTATCTAGTGACTAGCAGCAAGATAGAAGGAAAATTTTCTTATGCCATCTGTGAAAATAAATGCAAACCCAGGTCCCACAATAAATATATGTATCTTTGAATAAAACTAAAATATACCCTATAAAAATAGATAAAGCAGCAATTGTTTCTGTGGTGACTGCTTCACCAAAGCTGTGTTTATTTTTCTGTCTGCTTTCAAATATTCTGAAATAATAAAAGAGTGATTCTCCGAGGCTTCAAGTTCCATATGTTTTCCTGCGATAACTAAACTCTGCGTGGAGATGAATGAATGCCTGATGTTATACATTGGAATTTACTTGGCAAAAGCAGGAAGAGAAAGAGTCAGTTTAGTGTTTCTAATTGTCAGTAGAGCTGAAGGTTAAAATTTGTAGAAGAAAATAGTTACAAAGGACTAGAATTCAAAGGCACTGGGGGAGAGAAATTTGAAGTAAATAATGTATCAAAGCCAGTATGGAGTCTTCTCTCTAGGAAGTGTCCTGTGTGTTATCTAATTTTAGGAGAATCATTTACTAAGTTCATGGAAGAAAATAACTTTCTTGAACAGTTGTCATTGAACAAAGGCAAGATCCCTTAGGTGGGGAATAAGGGACATCATTGGTGGGATAGTGAAGTCTTCCCCATTTTATTAAATAGCCACACCTATAGTCACACCACAAAAAGAGGTAAAGTAAGGGAATAATTTGAGGAGGATAGTGAAATAAATATTTGTTCCCTGTATGTCTGTAAGGGTAAAAAATGTAATTTTGTAGTTTTCGCATCTCTCCATGCAATACTTTTTCAAAATCAAAATACTCAATATATTTTATCTGAGGTTACATAGAAACTTGGCCAATTAAATTTTTGCAGGCTCTTTATAACTTTATTTTTGCTGAATCCAAATCCAGTGGTAAAAATAGGCATTATATATCAGTTCTTATGAATTTTACAGGTAATGTGCTATGTGCTTAGTGTACATTGATGAATGAAACCATGTTTTGATTGTTAATATTGAGCATCAACTTGACTGGTTTGAAGGATGCAAAATATTGTTCCTGGGTGTGCCTGAGAGGGTGTTGTCAAAGGAGATTAACATCTTAGTCAGTGGACTAGGAAAGGTAGACCCATCCTCAATCTGGGTGGGCACCATCTAACCAGCTGCCAGTGTGGCCAGAATAAAAGCAGTCAGAAGAGCGTGGAAAGACTAGACTGGCTGGGTCTTCTGGTCTCCATCTTTCTCCTCTGCTGAATGTTTCCTTCCCTCAAACATCAGACTCCAAGTTCCTCAGCTTTTGGACTCTTGGATTTACACCGGTGATTTGCCAGGGGCTCTTGGGCTTTCAGCCACAGACTGAAGGCTGCACTATCGTCTTCCCTGTTTTTCAGGTTCTGGAACTCAAACTGGCTTCCTGGCTCCTCAGCTTGCAGATGGCCTATTGTGAGACTTCACCTTGTGACTGTATGAGTCAATTCACCTAATAAACTTCCCTTCATATATACATCTATCCTATCAGTTCTGTCCCTCTAAGAACCCTGACAATTACATATGTATCTTCATTCACAGAGTTGTCAATCGAATGAAAGAAGAAACAATGAAGAAGTGGCCCAACAAACATACATAGGATACCAAATTAGGTGACATGCTAAAAATGAAATGAATAGGGTGAAGGAAAACAGTGGTGGGAGACAAAGCAGAGGAGATATGTTTAAATGGATAGACAGAGAAAGATTACCTGAAGAAGTAATGTTTAGACTGAAAATATTCTAAGAAGTTGAGGAATTATTAGGTACCCAGCTTATCAAAGAACTCAGTTAGTCATAAATTAGTATCTTCATTTCATATTTTCTTTCCATGTATCTTTCCCAGTGACTGTATGAGGAGGAGAAAAGCTAGGATAATACTGAGTTAGATGTTCCTGAATAGACTGAATACAATTGAGTATCTTCCCCAAATCTATCTTACCACTCAAAAAGAGCCAAAATAACTAACTCTTAAAATGAAATGATCTCCTCCACCCATTTCCTCCAACTACAGGTTTTATTTCTTCCTTACTAAAATTATTTTGTCTTAGTGTGAACTTCCTCATAAGTTAAAACCTTCACACAAAACCAAAAATTTTTCAGGAGATTGTTTAATTTCAGATATTTATTTGTCCTAATTAATTTCTCCTAAGAAGAATGACATGAATAAAATTCAGTATCATCACAAGCCCGGATCTTGTATGGTATATATCAGAAGAAACCCTGGTAGAGAGTCTCTATTTTACTGTAAGAATAATAGGAAGGAAGATAGATAGTTACATGATCAAATAGAAGTTTTAGGGACAAAGGAAGGAAGAAAGGGAGAAAAGTAAGGAATAAATAAATCATTTCAACTATTTCGAAGGAAATAGTTTGAAAGAAGTTGGACGAGAATCAGGACACAGAGAGAATGTTTTAAAGACTTTTGTATATGTAATAATGGTGAATTGGACCCAGGCAGCATTAGTGCTTGGAGAAAGGAATGGGTGCCTTTGAGATACATTTTGGAGATGAAAATGGTTGGAATGGTGATTAGTTGGCCATGGATATAAATGAGTTTTGCAGAAAAAAAATAATTATTTTCTCAAAAGCAAATGATTGAGGCACTCAAGCATTTTTGTTTCAATTAACATCTATTAAGTTTCTTATCATGTCAAGCATTGGCAAAGCAAGTTCACTTACATAGTAAAATTAAAACTCACTTATTGCCAGTATGTCTGATTTACAGATTAGGAGGCAAGTGCACTCATCTAAGACTGCACGGTTAGCAAATTGGAGAAACAGATTGGATTCTAGGTTTGTCCATTGGCAACTTCAGTGATTTTGCTAATGCCAGATTTGCTCTGGGACCAATCCTTATGCCTAAACTTCTCTCTGACCATTCTTTCATGTACTCTACCATTTACTGTTCTTATTCTGTGCTAGGGAAGATTACTCATGTTGTTTTCTCAGTCTGTGATAATAATGTCCTGGGCCCATGTGTTATATCTCTGCCATGTCTCCTTCAATTACAACTGCATTACTTGACTAAGCCAATAGCAGGTATAAGAAAAACAAACAAATAAACAAAATATATTGACTGAGTACCTACTAAGGAACAAGTATCAAACCTGAGCTGAAATGTTGCTAATGATCACTGCACACACACACACACACACACACACACACACACACACACACACACACATTTGTATTTCCCAAATGACATGAGGAGCAAAATAAATGCAAAAAGGGGCAAACTGTGGCTAGAGGTAAAGATGACAAGACTATTCAAGAGGGAATCAGAGTAATGTCAACTGAGAGTTGTCTTCTGTAAAAAATCACACTTCCAGGGCTTAAAATATTTAATTATAAAGTAAATGACAATGTAAATGACAAAATAACTGAAACAATTTTTAGAAATAAAAGGTTTAAAGATTTAAGCTACCTAATTTATGAAAAGACAATGAAACAGAGATGTGAGTTCAGAAATCTGTCTATACGATATGATTCATTGAATTTCAATATAATTCCAGAGTAATCAAATGGAAAAATACAGCTTTTTCAATAAGTGGTACTGAAATTCCTGGATATTTATGCAGAATAAAATGAACATAAATTCTTTTCCCACACTATTTATTTAGAAAAAGAGAAAATAAAAGGCTTGTATTCTTGGGTTACGGAAAAATTTCTTAGGTAGGATTCAAAAACCACAAACCATACAAAAATTGGTAAATTGGTTTAAAAATTAAAATATTTTGGCCTTTGACAAATACCCTTAAGATAGGAAAAGACAAGTTATAGATTAGAAGAAATTATTTAGTAAATATACATATGGCAAAATAATTTGATCCAGAAAATATAAAGAACTCTTATAACCAATAGTAAGAAGACTAACAATACATTAAGATGAATGAAGAAAGAGTTGAACAGATACTTTACAAAAGAAAATAACAGAGTCCAATAAGCATACAAAAAGATGCTCAATATTATTAGTCATTAGGAAAATACAAATTACTACCGCTATAAGATATGGCTACATGCCTAGTAAAACAGCAACTACTTATCACATATTGATGAGAATGTGGAAAAATTAAAATGTTCATACATTGTTGATGGGCATATTGGGGGAATTACGTGTTTTTCAATGTTCAAATGTTGAAGTCCCAACCCTCAGTACTTCAAACTGTGTATTTGAAGCCTTTAAAGAGGTAACTAAGGTAAAGTGGGGTCAAATAGGTGGCTGCTAATCTTATCCAATATGACTTGTACCCTTATAAGGAAAGGAGATTAAATGCAGATATACACACACGACAACGACCACATGAAGCCACAAGAAGAAGACAGCTAACAACAAATCAAGAAGACAGACATAAGAAAAAAATCAGCCCTGCTGACACCTTGATCTCACACTTGCAGTTACCAAGCAATGAGAAATAAATCTCTTCAGTTTCTACAGTGGTGCTTTGTTATGCCCAAGCTAGCAAACTAATACAGAGGTAATGCACAATGGCACAGACACTAAGGAAAGTAATTTGTCTGTTACTTAAAATATTAAGCATACACATAAGAGTAAGTTCTAGCAATGACACTTCCAGGCATGTCTAAGAGAAATTAAAACAACTGTTCGTACAGGCTTTTATGTGAATGTTATATCAGCAGCCATAAGAGCCAAAAAAAACAGGGAAACAGAAGTACAAATAATCATACAAATAACCATTGACTGGTGAAAAATAAACAAAATGCAATATATCCATCCAGTGGAATGCAATCAGCAAAACTACTGATAAGGCAATGCCATATATGAATCTCAAAATCATTATGCCAATGAAAGTTAGGCACAAAGGAAATTCTAGAAAAAACAAAACTGTAACTACAGAAAACAGATTTGTGGTTCCAGTTGTAGATCCTGGCCTGCAATCACATCCCATCGTAGAGTCTAGCACACAGTTCCCCATAAATGCAAATACTAGCAAATTAAAATGAAAAGATAATTTATGCAATGGGGAAAATATACGGAAACCATGTAACTGATAAGAGGTATCTAAAATATATAAGAAACTCATACAAATCAATAGCAAAAACAGCAGTACTAAAATTTTAAATAGACAAAAAAAAAACTGCGTAGACTTTTTTTTGGAAGAAAAGAGACAGCCAAAAAGTACACAAAAGTTGTCCAACATCACTAATCATCAGGAAAATGCAACACAAAATCATAATTAGCTATCACATTACACCTGTTAGAATGACTGTTACCAAAAAGTCAAGAGGAAACTAGTGTAGACAACGATATGAAGAAAACGGAACTCTTGTACACTACTGGTAGAAACGTAATTTGGTACAGCCACTATGCAAACAGTATGGAGGCTCATCAAAATATTAAAAATAGAACTACTGTATGACCCAGGAATCTCACTGTTAGGTAGATGTCTTTGTTTGTCTGGCTATCTCATAATATTTGAGGTTGAATGATGTATAAAGAACAGAAATATATATCTCAAAATTCTGGAGGCTGATAAGTCTGAGATTACAGTGTTGGCATCTGGTAAGGGCCTTCTTCTTGTTTCTTCACATGGCAGAAAGCAGAACAAAAGGAATAAAACGTCTCTCTCAAGCCCTTTTATAAGGACACCTAATCATATTCTGGAAGGGAGAATGTCTCATGACTTAATTACCTTTTAAAGACCCCACCTCTTCATGTCCTCACATTGGCAAGCACAGAATTTTGGAGGGTACCATGCTATATATATAAGAAAAGTATATATAGTACATATACATATATAAGAAAAGTATATAGTATCTATAGTATCATATACACCAGATACACACACACACACACACACACACACACACACACACACATACACACACATGCAATCTGTTTTATACATATATAAAACAAAATATCCAGTCATAAAAAAGAATAAAATCCTGTCATATGGGTGCAATATGGTCATTGAGGGCATTATGCTAAGTGAAATAAGTCAGAGAAAGACAAATGTTATATGATTTCACTTACTTGAGGATTCTACAGTTTGAACTTGTAGAAACAAAGAGTAGAGTGGTGGTCATCAGAGTTTGAGAAGGTAGGAGTAATCAGGAGATATTTGTTACATGATACAATATTTGAGTTTTAAGATGAATTATTATGGGGAACTAATGTACATCATGATGACTATACTAATAATACCTTATTACATATTTGAAATTTGCTAAGAAAGTAGAACTTAACTTTTTTACACACACACACACACACACACAGAGGTAACCATGGACATGTAAACTCACTTGATTGTGGTGATAACTTAGCAAGATATAATAAATAAAAAGACAAAATTAAAAGTTTGTCATTAAAAAACAAACAAAAATTTTAATTACTTGAAAAGATATAAAAATATGCCATTAGTTAGACTGACCAAAAAACAACTCTAATCAGAAATTAAATTGGGAATACCACTACCAACCTAACAGAAAAAAAAAAAACTATAAGAGAATCTTAAAAATTATAAAAACAAATGATATAACCTTAGATGCAATGTTTAAAACTCCAGGAATGCACAATTACTGAAACTGACTAAAGAAGAAATGAAATATCTGAGTAGATTTAACTAGTAAATGAATCAGTAATAATAACAATAATTTTAAGGTCACTAACCAAGAAAAGTCCAATACCAGATTGATTCACTGGTAAATTCTACGAAATATTTAAAGAATAATTTCCAACAGTCTTCTCAAAATCTTACAATAAATGTTAAAACTCCTGAACTCACTCTATGTGGTCAGCCTTATCCTTATACCGAAGCCAGATAAGGACATCAGAAGAAAATAAAAGTATAGGCAAATATATCTTAATAAGATATGGAAAAATCCTGAATAAAATACTAGCAAACTTCATCCAACAGCGTATGAAAGTATTATGCACCCTGATCAAGTGGATTTATTCCAGGAATACAGGGGTGATTCACCTTAAGAAAATTAATCAAGTTAATGCACGGCATTAATCAAATGAGGAACCAAACACACACACACACACGCATACATACACACTCCATAATCATCCTAATTGATGTAGGCATAGCTCTTATAAAAAAAAATACCCTTTTATGATAGAAACACTCAGAAAACTAGCAATAGAAAAGAATTCTTCAAAATGATAAAAAGACACTTATGAAAAACTCACAGTGAATATTGTTCAATGGTGAAAGCCTGAAATCATTTTCCTTAAAATCAGGAACAAGATAAAAATGCCTTTTTTCTTCACTGCTATTCAGCACTATACTGCAAAATCTTACCACACTAATAAGGTAAGCAAATAAAATAAAATACATCCAAATTGGAAATTCATATGGAATTTCATTTCAGATCATTTGCCTGAAATAGCCAAAACAATGCTAAAAAAATAAATGTGGACAACACCTTGACAGATTTCAGCCTTTCTACATGCCCACAGAAATCCAAGCAGTATGATAGTGACATTAGGATAGATATATAGACCAGTGAAATAGAATTGGGATTCCAGGAATAAATTCATACATCTACTGCAATAGCTTTTCATCAAGGGTACAAGGAGCATTCAATGGGAAAAAATCTCTTTATAAATATTTTTGGAACATGTAACTATCACATGCAGCATAAACAGAGTAAGACAGTGGTCAATTGATCTTTGAAAAAGGTGTCAAGAACAAACACCAATATGGAGTATACATGTCAAATATATTCTTATGACTTCTGTATTGTCTTCTAGTTAAGAAAAAATAGTATGTGTGTATATGTATATATTATTTCCATCCCTTTATAGAATGATGCAGTAACTCACAAAATCTAGATGCCATTTTATGTTTTTGGCCTGATAGCACTTTCTAAATAGTATTTTCTTTTACTTGTAACAAACACAAATTATATAAGCAAAGAAGTGCTTCATATAGGTTTGCCACCCAGGGTGAAGTGCAGTGGTGCAATTACAGATCACCTTAGCTTCAAATTCCTGGTCATAAGGAATCTTCATAACTCAGTTTCCTGAGTAGCTAGGACTAGAGAAACATGCATCCATGCTAGGATTTTTTTTTTTTTAATTCTTGTTGAAATGAAGTCTGGCTATGTTGCACAAGTTGGTGTTGAACTCTGGCCTCAAGGGATCCTCCTACATCAGCCTCTCAAGTAGCTGGGTTTACAGGTGTGAGCCACTATGCTCGAGTTGTTGTTTTAAAGACTCAGCCATGATTATACGTACTTACAGCTAATTCATATGTCTCTGTTGCTGTACTATATTGTAGTTTAAGAATATCCTTGAATTTATTTACTACACCTATTTACAAATTATATGCTCATTTTTGTGAGCTACAATAATGCTTTGGAAAGAGATAATTTTACTCCAACAGCCACTTGATGACTTATTGATTCAATATCTCAGGAATAGAATCTATCTCCATTTTACAGAAACAAGAAAATTATCTCATTGTTGTAGTTGAAATTCAGATTTATATTTTCTATCTTTTGAAAGCTACAAAAACCGATATTAGAAATAACTACTTTTAGAGAAAATCAAGTATATTGTTGTGCTAAGAGAGCAAATCAATCAGCATTTACTACATCTCATTAAGTACCCAGCATAGTGTTAGGAACTCAGGACATGGAGTGAAGAGAGAAAAAAATATCTTTATTATCCAGAAACTCATTGTCTGCTTGAGATGGCAAATACCAAGAACAATGAGAACAGGAAAGAATCACATGTAAATGCAAAAGAGCATGGAACTGGTAGATGTTAGCACATGATAGAATAATGCTGAGAAGACTTTGTAAGAAAAAACTTTCATATATTTTGTAGAAATTAGAAAACTAGTTGATGATATTCATTCAGTGAGAGCTATACTGAAAATAAAGGATAAGGGGATTAGAAGTAGAAAAGCCTCACAGAAAGAATAGACCATTATTCGGATTTTCTTGGGCATAATCTGACATCCATATTTTTTTCCTATATGGTGTATTTCAGACTCTAAAGGTCTTTAATATGACAGCTGGATCACTTTCTGCACATCCAGCATTGAAGAACCTGAAAAGTTGAAGGTGTTCTATCAGGAGCTATTGACTAAATAAACAAAAGACAAAAACATCATCATCATCATCATCATTAAACTGAGATAAACTAAGGAGAAAAAGCAACCTAATAAAAAAGTTTTAAGGAAACTACTTTTTCAAAAGCCATTTTTCAATTTCTCCTATTCAATCCATATAACAGGGTACATAGCTGTACTGGAAAAAGGTTGGTTTTTCCTTATTAAACAAGAACAATATTTCCCTTGGATGATATTTAAAACAATCATCGATTCAACAGAAAAAAAATGTAGAAATCAGAGAAGAAAACACAATTGAAAAGTTAGTAAAGATACATATAGAAAAAAGAAAACTCACGAAGTATCAAAAACTAAGCTACACAAAATTTCAAGAATGTCAATGTCCTTCCAAATTTGGCCTTGGTGCCCCATGTCTAAACAAGATCAAAAAGAATCAGCAGGAAAGATGGCCACGCATTTATAAATCTTGCAGCATAAATATAAAATCAACTGTTATACATAATTGTCTCAGAAGAAAAAGCTACTGACAGTTATTGTATTGTGACTAAAATATTTTAAAAGCACCGAATGTTTCTGTGACTTTCAGCAAAAAGAACCAGCATTTGGTACACAATTGTCTCTGAAGATAAAGCTACTGACAATTATTGTATTTTGACTGATATACTTTAAAAGCACAGAAAATATCTGTGACTTTCAGCAAAGGTAACTATCATTTATGGATACGTGCTTATTACGTTACTAACTGCAGAGATTATTTTGTATTACACAAATGTTGGCCTCAAATAGCTGCCTTTACCTGTACTTCTCATCCCAATCCATTTTCTAGGTACTTGAAGTCCTTTATGATTTGATTACAAGAACTTTGACTTTATTTTACGTATGATTCTTCCATGCACTTACTTGCTCAGAAACATCTGTCTTTCTGTTTATTCCGCCTTCTGCCTTGCTGTATAAATCAATGTTATTATCTTCAGCTTCTTCTCTCACTGGTAAAAAGGCTAGGTGCTCTTCACAGTGCTGCTCAGTTAGCTTCCCCATGGGATTTTCCTTGATCACATTCTCACATGCTCATTGGTATCCAAATTAACTCCCGTTTTCCCTCTGTGCTTCTGTGGCATTTAACATGCATCACTAATGTCAGATTGTACACATTACTCTCAGACCGCAGAGAAAAAATTTATTGAAATTTTGAGATTATGAAGATATACTCATTTTGCTTATAATCCTTTGAACTAATTGTATTATTGCCATGGGATCTTGCCTTTAGAATTTATTACTGTGATGTACTTTTATTAATTTAAATTTAATTAAAATTTTAAAGTTAAATTGTATTAAACTATTGTGATTTTTTAATTCTCATTTCTTAAATGTATCAATATGAAATTTTTAGTGAGAAACTTTTTCTTTTCCAGTTGTTTAGGTATTTAGTTAGTTAGTATGGGCTTATGAATATTTATTATTCAGCAGGAAATAACCCAAAATAGGAATTACGTTTATCCTTCTTGCTTATGTTTCCTGCCCCTCCCACCACAATGTGGCAACTGGGGAATCTGACTGACTTCTATACTCTTTAGTCATATCACTCCCATCCCATTAGTTTTTAACACTTCGTGTTCTGGCACCACAAAATGTTTCAGCCAGTACAGTGTTTTGAACAATGACAAAAAGACAATTTGGACACAGGCATATTGAAGTTCAAATTTGGCTTCTAACTTGCTGTTTTTGCAAGTATTGTATTTTTCCCCAAGCATCAATTTCCTTATTTGTAAAATGGGCCTCGTTGCATTGAGAAAAGTGATAGTTGTCAAAAAGTTGTCCTCAGTATATTTGGATAATGTGCATATTTTCTATTGCCATCCCACCCTGAACATGCCTGATCTCATCTGATCTCAGATAATGTGCATATTGATAAATGTTCAATATTGAAAAACTAACTTCTGAGATGGCAGCATGAATAACTCCATTGCCCAGTGAAACACTCATAACTAAGGAAAAATATTATTATTATTATTATTATTATTATTATTATTATTATTTTGAGACAGAGTCTTGCTCTGTCACCCTGGCTGGAGTGCAGTGGCTCAATCTTGGCTCACTGCAACCTCCACCTCCCAGGTTCAAGTGATTCTCCTGTCTTGGCCTCCGGAGTAGCTGGGATTACTGGTGCCCACCACCACACCTGGCTAATTTTTGTAATTATAGTAGAGATGGGCTTTCGTCATGCTGATCAGTCTGGGCTCGAAATCCTGACATCATGATCCACCTGCCTTGGCTCCCAAAGTGCTGGAATTACAGGCATGATCCATTGTGCCTAGCCAGAAAATTATTTCTGTGACATATTTCAACTCTCAAATGAGTTGTTCTGAGGACAGAAAAGAAATGAATACATTTTTATTCAGAGAAATCTACTAAAATTTAGTAAGAATGGAGAGAGTATATGGCATTTGAGCCAAGACCCACTCTCTCCCTTCCTCTAGTTCAGCTTTAGTTTGGGTGGGCATAGCTAGTATAAGAGTCCCTCTTCCCTCAGCTCCCAATTAATATATTGCATATCATTTGATAGAGCATACCAGAGACATTTTCTTATCTCCTCTACTTGTAAGTGGAAGAGGCTAAATTTTCACTAAGTTCAGCAAAAGGGACTTGAACTCCTTCCCCCATCAGGTCCTTATCTATAAGTTTATCAGAGTAAGACTACTGGGGCATCGATCATCATTGTCCCACCTTGATCTTAGAATGGAGTTTGCACACTGGTGGAAGCAAGTCAAAAACATCCAGAAGTTACCATCTCACTCAGAATCTAGAGAAACGTCTCAGAGAATTTGTCCCTGAGGAAAGGTGGTCCATTAAAAAAAAAAAATGCTCTGGTCCCTTCTAAAGAGTACTGACTTTACTTGAAACAGATTGTGAGGAAAATTCAAGTATAAGCGTGTTTTCAAAAATAAAAATATGGCCAGCACTGTGGCTCAGGCCCTTAGTCCCAGCATTTTGGGAGGCCAAGGCAAGTGGATCACAAGGTCAAGAGATGGAGACCATCCTGGCCAACATGATGAAACTCCGTCTCTACTAAAAATACAAAAATTAACTGGGCATGGTGGTGCATGCCTGTAGTCCCAGCTGCTCAGGAGGCTGAGGCAGGAGAATTGCTTGAACCCAGGAGGCAGAAATTGCAGTGAGCAGAGATCATGCCACTGCACTCGAGCCTGGTGACAGAGTGAGACCCAATCTCAAATTAAATTAAATTAATTAATTAATTAGTTAAATAAAAATAAAAATACCACTTAATTAAAACCAGCAAGTTAAGCCACAGACTAATTCACCAGAGAGTTGGAAAGAGATAGCCAAGAAGAACATTACTGGCATTAGAATTAACCTCAAAGACTGCCATCAAAACCTCTCTCTGCCTGAATTAAATTAGTTAACACAGCTCAGCAATTTATGTCCAAGAGCATTGTCACAACAACAGAGCAATCAGCCCATAATTATTGGAGCCCAGAAGTCTGGATATAATACCAAATGAAGCTGGTAGCTTAGTAGAGAATTCAGAGAAAGAGAAATCAAAGGAAAGACTGTCACCCAGTATGATTAGACACATACCTAAAATGGCACCTGATAAAAAGTGACATCAAAAGCTTCAGACCACAGAAGAAAAAACTGTCACTAAAACATTTAACCAAATTTACAAACACACATATACAAGCACAATTAAGTGAACGCAAACAATAAAACCTGGGGGTGTGGTAGGGGTCAGTATCCAAAGTCCCTAAAGTGTTACTCACAATGTCCACTTTCCACAACAAAATATGAGACATGCAGGAAACAGGAAGCTGTGCCCAATACAAAGGAATAAATGCAGGAAACAGAAACTCCCAATGAGAGGGACAAGATGTCAGATTTAGCAAACAAAGGCTTCAAATTAGCCATTATAAATATGTTCACAGAACTAAAGGAAATGAAGCTTAAAGATACAATGGAAGTATGAAGACAATGTCTCATTATGTAGAGAATATCAGTGAAGATATGTAAATTATAGGATGAAACAAATGTTAATTCTGTAGATGAATGATAACCAAAATAAAGAGCTTCTAGAGAAAATCTGAAGAGACAAAAGAAAAAATCAGTGAACTAAAAGATAGATTAATAGATATTATGCAATCTGAAGAACAGAGATTTTAGCATAAAGGAAAATCAACAGTCTCAGAGGAATGTAGGGCACTTTAAGCACACCAATGTAGCATAATGGAAGTACCAGAAAAAGAAGAGGAAATTAAAAAACACACACACACAAAGAAAAAATAAAGAAATGACCAGTGAAATTTTCCCAAAATTGCTGAAAACCTATAAACCTACACATTCAAGACACTCAACTAACTCTAAGTAGTATAAGTACAAAGAGATCCTGAGTAAAATTGCTGAAATTTAAAGAAAAGGAGAAACTATTAAAAGCTGCAAAACCCAAAAAACAGCAACAAAAAACTGACTCATCATATATGAGGGACATTAAATCAGACTACTTCCTAGTTTTAACAATAGACTAGAAGAATTTCAAACAAAATAAAAATTTCAGAGCTTGAAGATAAGGCTTTTGAAGTAATCCAATGAGACAAAAACAAAGAAAAAATGAATCAAAAGAAATAAAGTATCCAAGAAATATGGGATTAAGCAAAATGAACACAACTAAGAATAATCAGTGTTCCTGAGGGTGAAGACAAAATAAGTCTGGAAAACTTATTTGAGGTTCTAATTGAGGAAAACTTCCCTTGCCTGGCTGGGGATCTAGATATCCAAGAAACTCAAAGATTTGCTGGGAAATTTACTGCAAAAAGAGCTTCACCCAAGGCATATAATCATCAGGCTATTTAAAGTTAACATGAAGGAAAGAATTCTAAGAGCAGTAAAACAAAACCAACAGGCAACTTGTAAAAGAAAGTCTATAAGACTAACAGCAGACTTCCCAGCAGACACCTTACAAGCTAAAAGGGATTATGGGAGTTTTATCTTCAAGCTTCTTAAATAGAACAGCTATCAGCCAAGCATTTTGCATTAAGTAAAACCAAATTTTAAAAAGGAAGGAGAAATACATTCATTTTCAGACAAACAGGTGCTGAAGGAATTTATAATTACCAAACTCTCACTCAGGAAACATTAAAAGGAGCTCTAAACATTGGAAAGAAAGCCTGATATGAACCAAAAGAGAACCTCTTGAAAGCTCAAAACTCACAGGGCTTATAAAACAGTAATGAAACAACAATAGCAAAAAACTAGGTAACAATTAACATGATGAAGAGAATAGTACTTTACATTGCAATATTAACATTGAATGTTAATGGCCTAAATGCTACACTTAAAAGATACTGAATGGCAGAAAGAATAAAAAGCTATAATCCAAATATCTGCTGTTTATGGGACACTCACCTAACACAGAAAGATTCATATAACCTCAAGGTAAAAGGATTGAGAAAGGCATTTCATACAAATGGAAACCAAAAACAAGTAGGACTAGGTATTCTTATATAAGACAAAACAGACTTCAAAGCAACAAAATTAAAAATGACAAAGATGGTCACTATATAATGATAAAAGAATCAATTCAGCCAGAAGATATTACAATCCTAAATTTATATGCACCAAACAATGGGGTTCCAAGATTTATAAAAGAGTTATTACTATACTTAAGAAGTGAGATGGGGGGGAGGGGAAAAAAAAAAAGAAAAAAAAAAAAAAAAAAAAGAAGTGAGATATACAGCAAAACAATAATTGTGGTAGACTTCAATGTACCACTGACAGCACTAGGCAGATCTTTGAGACAGAAAGTTAATATGGACACAATGGGGTTAAATGACATGCTAGAACAAATGGACTTAACAGATATTTACAGAACATTCTACCCAAGATCTTCAGAATATATATGCTTCTCATCCATACATGAAACATTCTCCAAGATAGATCAGCCCATATTATGGGCCACAGAACAAGTCTCAATAAATTTAAAAAATCAAAATCATATCAAGTCTCTTCTCAGACTACAGCAGAATAAAACTATAAATCAGCACCAAAAGGAGCCATAAAAACTATACAAATAAATGGAAATTAGATCCTATGATATCTGGGTTAACAACAAAATAAAGATAGAAATTTAAAAATTATTGGAAATGAATGATAATGATGACACAAGTTATCCAAACCTCTAGGATACAACAAAAGCGGCACTAAGAAGGAAGTTCATAGTGTTAAATGCCTGTATCAGGAAGTCTGAAGGAGCAAAAATTGACAACCTGATGCCACATCTCAAGAAACTGGAGAAATAAAAACAAACTAAATCTAAAGCTAGAAGAAAAGAAATAACAAAGATCAGAATATAACTAAATGAAATTCAAACATACAAAAAATACAAAAATACAATAAAACAAAAAGGTGGTTCTTTCAAAAAATAAGCAAAATTGATGCACCATTAGTTAGATTAGCCAAGAAAAAATGAGAGAAGCCTCAAGCTCAATTAGAAATAAAATTAGAGACATAAATCCTACGCTACAGAAATACAAAACATCATTCAAGACTACTATGGATACCTTTATGTGCATAAACCAGAAAACCTAGAAAAAGTGAACAAATTATTGGAAACGTATATAACATTCTGAGATTAAATAAGAAAGAACTAGAAACCTTAGACAAATAACAAGCAGTAAGTTTGAAATGGTAATTTAAAAATTGCCAACAAAATGATAAAGGGAATATCACCACCAATTCCACCAAAATACAAACTACCACCAGAGATTACTACAACACCTCTATGCACATAATCCAGTAAATCAAGAAGAAATTGATAAATTCCTAGATATTTACACCCTTCCAAGAATAAACCAAAAAGAAATTGAATCCCTGAATAGATCAATAACAAGGTCTGAAGTTGAGGAAGCAATTAATAGCCTACTAATCAAGAAAAGTCCAGGACCAGATGGATTCACAGCAGAAATCTACCAGACGTATAAACAGGAGCTGGTACCATTCCTTCTGAAACTATTTCAAACAATACAAAAAGAAGGAATCCTCCCTAACTCATGTTATGAGACCAAAATACCATACTGAATACCATACTGAATACAGTAAAGTTGAAAACTTTCCCTCAGATAATAGGGAAAAGATAAGGATGCCCACTGTCACCATCCAATTCTTCATAATTCTGGAAGTACTAGTCAGGGCAATTATGCATGAGAAAGAAATAAGGGCATCTAAATTTAAAAAAAAAGAAGTCAAATTGTCACTGTTTGCAGATTACATGATCATACATAGAAAATCCTAGACTGCTTCAAAAGGTTCTTAGATTTTATAAACAAATTCAGTGAAGTCTCAGGTTACAAAATCAATGTACACAAATCTGTAGCACTGCTAAATACCAACAAGGACCAAGCTAATAATCAAATCAAGGATTCACTCACTTTTAAAACAGCTGCAAAATAAAAATAAAATAAAATATATAAGAATATACTGAAACAGGAAGGTGAAAGATCTCTACAAGGACTGTGCAACATTGCTGAAAGAAATCACAAATGACACAAACAAAATGGAAATGTACCCCAAGCTCCTGGATGGTAAGAATCAATATTATGAAATGACCATACTGCCCAAAGCAATCTACAGATTCAGTGCAATTCTCATCAAAATACCAACATCATTTTTCACAGAATTAGAAAAAAGAATCCTAAATTCATATGGAACCAAAAAGGAATCCAGATAGCGAAAGCAATCCTAAGCAAAAACAACAAATCTGGAGGCATCACATTACTGGACTTCAAGTTATACTCCAAGACTATAGCTACCAAAACAGAATAGACTAATAAAACAAAATAGAGAACTCAGAAATATATCCAAATACATATAACCAACTGATCTTCAACAAAGCATACAAAAGCATAAGCTGGGGAACAGATACCCTATTTAATATACAGTGCTGAGAAAACTAGCAAGCCACATATAGAAGAATAAAACTGGAATAAAACTCTCTCTCCTCTTACATACAAGTCAACTCAAGATGAATCAAATGTGTAAATGTAATATGGATCAAATACCTGAAACTATAAAAATTCCAGAAGACAATGTCAAAAACACTTTTCTAGATATTTTCTTACATCAAATATAAGACCCCAAAAGCAAATGCAACTAAATGGGGACCTAATTAAATTAAAACATGTCTTCCCAGCAAAAGAAATAACCAAAAGAGTTATCAGACAACCCAAAAAATGAGAGAAATTATTTGCAAACTACGTATCTGACAAAGACCTGGTATCCAGAATCTACAAGGAACTCTACAAATGACCAAGAAAAAAAATTAATATGCTTATTATAAAGAGGACAAATGACATGAATAGACATTTTTCAAAAGATGATAAATAAGTGGCCAAAGAAGTGTGTAAAAATGCTCAACATCTTCAATCATCAGGGAAATGCAAATGAAAACCACAATGAAACACTACCTTACTCCTGCAAGTATGGCCATTATTAAAAAGTCATAAAAACAATAGATGTTGGTGTGAATGTGGGGGAAAGGGAACACTTATACACTGCTGGTGGAAATGTAAATCAGTGCAACCTCTATGGAAAACAGTATGGAGATTCCTTAAAGAGCTAAAAGTAGATCTACCATTTGATCCAGCAATCCCACTGCTAAATATCTAACCAAAGCAAAATAAGTTATTGTATGAAAAAGACACTTGCTCATGTATGTTTATAGCAATAAAATTCACAACTACAAAGTGGAACCAACCTACATTCCCATCAACTAATGAATAGAAACAGAAAATGTGGCTTATATACACATGAAATACTACTCAGCCATTGAAAGGAAGAAAATAATGTCTTTTGCGGCAACTTGAATGAAGCTAGAGGCCATTATTCCAAGTGAAGTTAACGCAGGAATGGAAAATTTAAAACAGCTTGTTCTTACTTCTAAGAAACAGCTAATCTATGAGTATGCAAAGGCACTTGAGAGACTCAGAAGGGGGAGGGCGGGAGGTTGTTTCATATTTTTTAAAGTGACATATTAGGTACAATGTACACTAATGGGTGATAAATGCACTAAAATCTCAGAATTCACCGCTACATAATTTATCCATGTAACAGAAAACCACTTGCATCACAAAAGCTATTGAATAAAAAACTTAAAAAAAAAAAACAAAGTCTAACTTTTTATTAGAAACAGTGAAGTGCAGAAGATGCTGCTATGGAACAAAGAACTAAAAGGGAAAAAAATGTAAACATAAAATCCTATATCTAGCAAAGCTATTTTTCAAAAATGAGAGTGAAGTAAACACATTCCCAGATTTAAAGCAAAAAAAAAAAAAAACCAAAACAAGCTCAAAGGAATTCATTACTAGCCTACTTGATTTACAAAAACAAATACTAAAGGAAGTATTTCATACTTAAGGTAAGTAAATCCTGACAGAAATATTAATCAACAACAACAAAAAAAGAGGAAAAGTAAAGTCAATTTTATAATTATTAAAAAGTAAGATTTTATATTTTATTATTTCTTAGCTTAACTGGTTTAAAAAGGAATTCTGTAAGCAACATGTATAAATTCCTATGGTTATTGTTGGGGCTGTAACATATAGAAATGTAATGCATTTGACAACAGTAGCACAAAGAATGTGAGAGGAAGCCGAGTTGTACTGGAGAAAGAAAATGACACAGAGGGTAACCTAAACTCAAAGGAACAAATGAGTAGATGAAGAAATAGTAAATAAGAATACAAGTATAACTAACTTTTCACATGCATTCCTGCTCCCTTTTCTTATCTCAGCTCATTTAACAGACATAAAATGTATAAACAATACTTATAACAATGCCATTGAGTTTGTAACATATGTACAGGTAATATATGTAATCATAGTAACACAAAGCTGGAGGAAAAATAGATCTACACAGGAGTAATAATTCTGTATCTCACTGGAATTAAGTTAGCATAAATTTGAAATGGATTCTGGTAAGTTTATGTACATACATACATATATATATATATTATATATATAATATATGCACACACACATGCACACACGTTAAAAATAAGCCCCGGAGTAATTACCGAGAAAACAACAATGAAAATAGACAAAAAACATGAAAAGAATGTAAATGTTACACTAGAAAAATAATCAATTCAGTCAATGTAAATAATTTTTAAAAATTGAGAAACAAAAATAATATTAGGCATATAAAGATAAAAATTACAGAAGGAAGTTTGGATATATTAATACAGATTTTAAACGGGAATGGATTAAATACTCAAAAGACAGAGAGTCTCAAACTGGATAAAATATTGACAAATCCTGTACTGTTTACAGGAAACAATAATTTTTCTTTTTTGAGACAGAGTTTTACTCTGTCACCCGGGCTAGAGCACAGTGGCACCATCTTGGCTCGCTGCAAACTCCACCTCCGGAGTTCAATCCATCTCATGCCTCAGCCTCTCAAGCGGTGGCTGGGATTACAGGTGCGTGTCACCACACGCAGCTATTTTCTGTACTTTTAGTAGAGACAGAGTTTCACCGTGTTGGCCACACTGGTCTCAAACTCCTGGCCTCAAGTGATCCTCCCGCCTCGGTCTCCCAAAGTGCTGAGATAACAGGCATGAGCCACTGCATTCAGCCCCTACAGGAAACACATTTTAGATTCAAACATATTAATAGGTTGAAGGTAAAATAGTGGAAAAAATACATTATTGAAAAAACGCAACCATAGGAAAAATGGAGTGGCTATTCTAATATAAAAAATATATATTTAAAACTAAAAATTAGGTCTTGCATAAAGAGGGACATTTTATGATAATAAAAGGACCAAAATTATAGCAGTTGTAAATATATGCACTGACCAATAGAAAAGCCAAATACGTGAAACACAGGCCAAAATAAATGAAAGGAGAAACAGACAATTTACCAATAATGTTTGGGACACTAAATATTTCTGAGACACTCTCAGTATTGAATAGAACAAAAAATACTGAAGCTCAACAGGTAAATAAAGGCTTGAATAATACTATAAACACATTAGAGTTAAAAGGCCTCTAACAACAGCAGAATTGCATTTTTCCTAACTACATATAAAATATACTTCAGAATAGAACACATGCTAGTAAAAAAAAAATTAAAATTTAAAAACAAATTTTAAATTTTATATCAAATTTAAATATTATGCTAAATTTGTTATCTGGCCATAATAAAATTGAATTTAAAATTAAGAAAAGAATTTGAAAAATTCACAATATATGAAAATTGATCAAAACATCTTTTAATAACTAATGACTCAAAAAATAGTTAAAAGGAAAAGCAGAAATAATTGTAAATGAATAACAAGGAAGACACAATATTCCAAAACTTATGGGATGCAGCTAAAGCAGTGAGTTTTACAGCCTTATTGTAATAGAAGTAATATTTCACATGAACAATTTAGCCTTCCACCTTAAGAAGGTGGAAACAAAGATCAAACGAAGTGCAGAGCAAGCAAAAATAAAGAAAAAATAGGGTTAAAAGAAAAACAAATGGAATAGAGAGTGGAAAAAATAAATTACATTAACAAAACCAAAAGCTAGTTCTCAGAAAAGACTGACAAAATGTCCACACTTTAGATAGATGATCTAACGAAAATAGAATGATTCTCAGGTTTTTAAAATCAGAAGTAAAAGGGAACATTACCATTGACCTTACAAGAATAAAAATTATTATAAGGTGAAACTTTGAACAGCTATATGCCAACAAATTATATAACTTATATTAAAATGAACAAACTCCTAGAAAGACAAAAAAAAAACTAAGAAACTGATTTAAGAAAAAAAAATCTGAAAAAAATAAACACTTTTCAGTTTATTCCATAAAACTAGAATTACTCTGATGTCAAAACCAAAGATAACACAAGGGAAGGAAATATTACAAATCAATATCTCTTGTAAATATAGATGCAAAAATTCCTCAGCATAATACTAGCAAATTAATTACAGTAAGATATAAAGTATACCAATTAAATATCAACATGTTTATATATACTAATATATATATATATGTAAACTATACAACCAGTTGGAGTTTTCTCATAAACAATTTGCTGATTTAGCATACAAAAATCAATTAATATAATAGACAATATCAATAGAATAAAGAACAGAAATATCTTTTCAATGTGGAAATAGCATTTGACAAAATTTAATACTTTTTCGTGTTATAAACATTCAACTAGGAATGATAGGGAATTTCATCACCCTAAAATAGGTGAAGCCAATCTATCAAAACTAATATCAGACTTAATGATGAAAGACTGAAGTCTTCACTGCTAAGATCAAGAAGACACTCTCTCTTCTTTCACTCATCACTGTGAAGAGCTAAACCAGAGCAATTAGCTAAGAAGGAAATAAAAGGCTTCCACGTGGGAAAGGAGAATTAAAATTATCTCTACTTATTTATTATGTGATAGAAAATTCTAAATAATAAAAAGAAAGGAAAAACTATTCAAGCTAATAAATGAGTTAAGCACAATTACAAGATTATATAGTAGCAATGAGCAAACTAAAATAAAAATTAAGAAAACATTTCAATTGACAATATTTTAAAAATCCTGATAATAAATTAACAAAAATTTATAAAATTTATAATCTGAGAATTTTAAAAATCATAGAAATAAATAAAAGTAAACCTATAAATGAAATAATACCCTAACTATGGATCAGAACACTAGTACAGTTAAGATGACAATACACCCAAATTGATCAACAGATTCAACACAATATCTATTAAAAGCCCATATCATTTGAAGGAGTTGACAAGATTAACTTAAAATTTATATGAAAATTAAAAAGACCCAAAATACAGAAGTCAAACTTGAAATATGGGAGAAAAAATTTTAAAACTTATACTTCCTTTTTTTAAAACTTTAAAGAAAGCTACAGTAATCAAGACAGTGTGGTACTAGCCCAAGGACGTATATAAAAATCAATGAAATAAACTTGAGAGTCCAAAATAAACCCTTAAATTTACAATAAATTGACATTTGCAAAGGGTACCTAACAATTCAATAAGAAGAAAATCATCTTTCCAATAAGTACTTCTGGGAGAACTTGTTACGTACATGCAAAAAATGAAGTTGGACATTTTCTTTCAACCATATATAAAAATTAATGCAAAATAGATGAAATACCTAAATGTAAGCACTAAAGCTATCATGGATTACAAATTGTCAAATAAGACACTAAACGCATGAAACGCAAAAAAAAAAAAAAAGTGAACAACATCAACAAAATTAAAATCTTTGTACATTAAAAGATATTAAGAAGTAAAAATATAACTTATGAATGGAAAACAATTGTGTCTCCATATCTTATAAGGGGATTTTATCTAGAATATATAAATAACTATTACAACTAAATAATAAAAAGACAGAATTTAACACAATTTTTTGATTGAGCAAAATATCTGAATAAACATTTCTCCAAAGAAGATACATGAGTGGCTAATAAGCACTTATTAAATGACATTGCATATCATTAGCTATGAGATAAATACAAATTATAACCATAAAGATCTATCACATTCACCCATTAGGATGGCTAGAATTTAAAAAGATAGAAACAAGTGCTGACAAAAACATGAACAAATTGGGATCCTCATACACTAAAGATATAAAATGATGATATAAAATGATGCAGTTGCTTTGGAAAACTATTTGTTCATTTCTTAAACAGTTAAACAGAGATAACATATGATCCAGTAATGCCACTCTTAGAAATACAGCTAAGAGAAAAACCAAAAAATTTGTTTGTGATGTTAAGAGCAGTAATACTCAGAGTAATCAGAAATGAAAACAAAAAAGAAAATCTACCAACCAATGAAAAGAGAGAAAAAGTTGGGTATATTCACATCATGTAATATTATTCTGCAATAAAAACAAAATACTGATATATGCTATGGCATGAATAAATCCTTAAAACATTATACTAAGTGACAGGAGACAATAACAAAGAACTACATGTTGTATGATTCACATTTTCAGAGCACGCAAATCTATAGAGACGGAAAGTGGATTAATGGTTGCCTTGGACTGAGGGGAAAGGAACTTGGGTACTGATTAATAAAGAGTGCAAGATTTTCTACTGGAGCAATTAAAAATTTCTCAAATTGATTTTGGTGATAGACACAAACTTTGAATATCCTTATCTACTTGTTTAATGGATGAATGGCATGGTAGGTGAGTTTCAACTCAATAAAAATTTTAAAATTTAATATAATCTAAATATGTACACATAATTTTTAAAATATTAAAGGATTATAATGTACAAGAGTAATTTGTTCAGACATCAACACAGTGTCCAAATAAAGACTGCTGAATATAAGCCATCCAAAGACTCAAACTACTAACAAAACTATCTGAAGAAAGGCCTGGCTGCTGAGAGAACAAATGCTAACTCCCTGATAAAGCAAATAAATAAATAAATAAAAGGCTACATACCACTGGAAAAGAATTTCAGGGGAAAAAATGATTCAGTATTTTATTAAAGGGATTTGAAAGTTCCAAGGAAATTTAAAGTGTCCTTTTGTTCCCTTGTAAAATCATTTAATTATTTAAGTGATATTTTTGAGAAAAAGCAATGTTTATGCCATCTCTATAAAAGGTACTGTGCAAACTGAAGAAAAAAATATTATTTTAACACTAACATATATTGAAAGAAGAATGATGCCATATGGCGTAGAAACTAGACAGAACAGAACTTAACACTGATGTTTTGCAGTGGGTCCTTGAACAAACTCTATAAAATTTAAAAAGCCTTTCCATAACCTTGATATTTATAAAATCTTTTAGGAACAAAATATAGAAAGAAAAGTCTGAGTTGATACAACTTAAAACACATCTCAAAGTAATTACCAAAGTTTCTGAAGTTATATAAATGATTAAAATGTTGAGGTATATGGTAGAGGAAAAGAGCATGGTTTCTAGAATCATACTATTGAGACTGGAACCTTGACTCTATACCTCATGAAAGTCCATTTTCTTTTCTGGACAGTAGGAAAAATAATGGGGAAAATAACTTACCACACTGGGATATTATGAGGTTAAACTTGGTAATACACATGAGACATTTAATACTGTTAAACAGTAACTATCATTATATTTATAATAGATATTATTTGAAGTGTGAACTAATTTTACAGACTCTTTTAACCATTTTGATTCAATTCATTCATGAGGAACATTTTGATTAGTCTTGTTTATTCTTTGAAATATGTCTATTGTCTAAGTGAAATGACCTTTATAAATGTGTGGGTGTGTACATTTGTAAGTAAACATTCAGCTAACTATGCCTGAACCGTGAAGTCACAGACCTCTCAAAATTACGGCACTGGTGTTGTCATGGTGCTGCTTTTCTCTCAGTCATGAATTCTGAATCATATTGGTCTTTCAAGGAGAGCAAGAATAATAGAAAATTTTGGAAAGAATAACTGTGGAAAACTGGCTAGCTCTTATGAAGAAAACATTCATATTCATTTAAAACCTGGGTGCTTGAATTCTTATTGCACTATATTATGAGCTGAATTACTTTAAAAATCACTTAGTTCATCCACACTAAATTTCCTCATATTTTATTCTTGCATTCACTCACTCATGCATTTCTCCAATACCTGTTCCGATGCAGCTGCTTCATAGTATCTATGTGCATGGACTTTGGAAACAAATTGTATGGGCTCAAGTCCATTCTGCAACAAACAAGATGTCTATGCCTGTTATTTATGTCTCTAGGCCTCACATATAATAGAAGAAAGAAGGTAGTGCCTGCATGGAATTGTGGAAGATATAATGTATTAATCTGGTAAAGAACTAAGGACAAAACCTGCCACAGTGTAACGACTCAGTTAATTCTATATGTAATAGTAATTATACCCATTGATATGTGTTGATTCCATACTTTATGTCAGACTCTATGCTAAGAAGAAGTTGTGTATGTCTTAACTCATACACACACACACACACTTATACACACACACACATATATACACACACACACAACTTTGTTTTATGGATTTTGCAATAATTTTACATATTATGTAATAAAGTAACAGATAATTTAAGCAAATTATATAAGACCATGTATTCAAAAGACAGATCAAAATTAAAACCAGGCAATCTAATTCTGAAACTTACACTGCCTATTCTTGCAGTACACTTCCTGCTTTTTAATTTGCCAATGCTAACTCATCTAATTCAAAATATTTGCAGGTACAATATGTCACCTCCAAGTACACCTAGTGGGAAAAGAAATTCTTTGGGATAGAGACATTTCTATTCCTTTGACCTATTCTTTCCATAAACAGTTCAAAGCAAATTAAACATTGAAGTAAACTGCAAGCATTTAATCAACCCTAGCACCCATTTATTGCTGCTTAAACTACAAAGCAATAGAGATTATCTCTTTAATATTTAATGCATTCATAAATCTGTTCCAGAAAATCTGTCTCTTTCTGTGTCTGTATTTCTTTCCCGATGGTTTATTGCTTTTGAGAAGTTTGTAGTGTGAAAGTTCTACAACACTAAATCATTTTGAGCAAAAGAGAAAGAAGCTACATTACAACTGCAAATAAACAAGATTATAACATATTATTAACCTTTGGTGGTCACCTTGAACCATCATTAACACATATATATTATGCATGTATTAAGTCTGTGTTCATTGTGCTTGACACTGAAAAGGCGGAGGTGTATCAAACAACTTTTAGCTTTATTAAATAAGCAAAAGAAGAAACAAATGCTCTACTCTACACAAAATTGCAGAAGAAACAATTGCTTTACTCTTTACAAAATCCATAATCAAATGAATAGTGCTGTAATAGAAGGATGTACACTAGACTGTAAACTCCATGAGGAGAAAACTTTTGTTGAAATCACTCTCTATCCTGTTTTCTAACATTTTGCAGGAAGAGACTTGGTGTGCGCACCATTACAAACTTTAGCAGTTATGATTCTACTATGTCCCTTCCAAAGAGGTAGTAAGATGAAACTCAAACACAGGTATCAATCAATCAAAGATGGAACCTCAGACTTTTATTTGTTTTCTGGTTCTTTTAACTACATTTTTATTCAGACTTCGCTTACTTGTCCAACTGAAATCAGTTATCTGCTGAAAGAAATGAGGTGTGTGTGTGTGTGTGTGTGTGTGTGTGTGTGTGTGTGTGTGTGTGTTTAATGTTATAAAATGCACTCTGTCTTCTCTCTCTGTCATCAAAAAAAAATTTTTTTAGGCCCGCCACCCAACTGCCCCGAAAGGAGTGAGGCGGGAGGAGCGAGCCAAGAATTCTTTCAATATTTCTGTTTGCTTACAAAATAAAATTTAAAGGGATTGTTTTATTTCCTTAGTTTACCTTTCCAATCTCACCTTGGTCCATCTCTTCTCTCCACAAGTCAGCCACATTCATTCTCTTAGTCTCAGAACAGTCTGTCTTCAGTCACTTTCCTGAAACAGACTACAATGAGTATTCATGAAAAAGAAATGTGTTAGGGTGTGCTTACAGGGGAAAATATATGAGATATGTGTTAGGGTGTGCTTACAGTGGAGAGGTATGAGAAAAGTAGATAGATCAGGGTAAAATAATTAAGCAATAATTTGGTCCCAGATGAAGACTAGCTTCTGAGTAATTCCACAAGAATTCTGGGCACAAATTACACCCAGAGTTATTTCTTCCTTGAGGTAATGGGACTATGTCTTTGCTCTTCGGTGAGGGAATAGTGATACTTCCCAGGTGAGGTTAATTCCATTTGTTTGAGGGCTATTTCTTAAATAAACAAACTGTTATGAGCTGTTAGCAGTCAGCACTTCCAGCATCTTGGGTGGGTAAGGCTACACCAGCGAGGAAAGGGGATTGGGGCAATGGAAGTATGCATTCCACAGGACAATTTTTGTACTGCTCATATCCACTTGTTTTTATGTTAAGTTAATTCCCCACAATCACAGCCTCTCCAGCACTCTAGTTAGTCACAACTTGGGATCATTTACAAACTACATACAGCCCCATGCTGCCATCCTCCCACAGCCCTAACTGAATCCTATCTTCCTCCGCCACATGTTCTATAACTCAATCCTCCTAGGCTGTAACTTCTGCAGATCTAGACACACCCCTGAGGAGTCTGAGGTGCTGATTACCATGTTCTGATCCGATATGCTTGCTGGACTTGTTCATGTACCAAGTGCTGCTCCAATGGGGTTAACTAGGTACTCATTTGGGTCTCCTCTTTGGCCAAAGACAATTATGCAGAGAAGGGAGCAGCTGTGTATTGTCAACAGCTATCACAGGAGCTAGGGAATGAATGTTCCAGCATAGAAGACCTAGGAAGGCACTTGTCACATGCACGATGCAGGCTAAACTCTGCTTCTGGGCCTGTGCACTTCCCATCTTTTTACTTAGAATGCTTGTCCTCCTGCTGTTTCAATGGCCAGCTGGTGCCACAGTTCATGGAGAATCGTACCTGCTTCCCATTGAGAGACGCCATTACCAATCGTCCCACCTAAATCTTATTGTCATCACCATATCAAGCTTGTGTTGTTCACTTTTTAATATTTAGCTAGATTTACAATAATGTACATTGTTTGACACTTCATTTCAGTTTTTTTCTCTTTTACTACTAAAAATGTATGCTTAGTGAGGGTGAAAATGAATTTGATTTGTTGACTTCTGTATCACTAGTTCCTAGGATGGAAACAGAAATAGAGAAACAGAGAAGATGAATTGGGTGCATATTTGAATGCAGCAATTGTATATAAAGGTTGTAGTGATCTTCAGCATTCATCTTTTATGCAGACATTGTGATCTCTCTGTCATATGAGGATCCTGGGATAACTTCATATTTATTTATCTGCATCACGTTCCCGAATACCATGTATGCTCATTATAATGCCTCCCATCTCATCATCAGGAGCATCTCATGCCCTTAACTACTCAACCCTTTTTTGCCTGTCTCTTCAATTTGCAAACACATTTAAAAAAACATATTTGGTTGCTGTAAATCTACCTATTTTCCCCTCCCCTTTTCCTTGAAAGACTCCACCAACTTCTTATCTTGATATCAGGAGACAATGCATTAGGTCTAACCTAAAGCCAAAAGATGTGTCTTAACCACTCATTGTTAAAAAGGTACATTTGGCTCCTTTTTTCTTTCACGGTTTAAGTAGCTTCAGTATGTCTATGCAGCTTTGGAAACACGTTCAAGATATTGTGTTCTCTTTATGATTAATTCTTAACTTTTAATTTCAGAATCCAAATTCAGGATGATGTAAATTCCTTATTTTCAGAGTAGTGCAGTATAAGAAAGGTTAGAAAAGTCCCAGAGATAGGACTCTATTTCAGTTTATTGATTCTATATAACAGGAAAATGACATAGCTCATATGAGGAGAAAAACTAAAGTTTATTTTTAAATACACACATTTGTGTGCATATTGTGTGTAAATATGCAAATATATGCATTTATATATGTACAAGTATATGTGTGTATTTGTGTGTGTGTTTATATATATATATATATAATGCTTATAAATAAGAGATCATCTTTCTTAACTAATATGTTGAGAAACTTGACTAAGAATGGTGGTGTTGTTAATATCTAATATCCCATTCCCACCAGTGCTACCCTTTAATAAAGTTTTTGCCTCTCATAAAACACAAAAGTCAGCTCAAACTATTTATTTTCATATCCTTAGCATTATTGATTTTGAGCACTCCATATGTTGTTTTGTGTACTTTTGAAGATAAGATGTAATTACTGAAAGAAATGGATCAATGAAATAAGAGATTTAGGTGCTTATTAGTTTATCTCACTCTGCCTCAAGCTCAATTTCTCAAAGAAAACAAGTCATTTACGTGTATGTTTT
Organism: Cheracebus regulus; assembly: GCA_963574635.1. Lineage (NCBI taxonomy): Eukaryota > Metazoa > Chordata > Mammalia > Primates > Pitheciidae > Cheracebus > Cheracebus regulus. The sequence continues at coordinate 131,816 of CAUYQU010001021.1, forward strand.
CTGGGAAAGAAAATTAACTAGAGTCAGTGTCTTGGGTACATTTCTGGTATTTACTTCATTTACTCTGTGAGGCACCCCAAATATGACTTTGAACTCTGAGAGACTCATGAGAAGAGTTGCCATTCTATTACAGCTCAAACACCAGTGATTTCCAAGGATTCATCTCGGAATCTATTCCAGGCATACCACAAATAGTATATGCAACTGCACTTTGATATTGTTTAAACTGGTTTGCTTTCATGCTTGTTCTTTGAGAATATAGTTATGTTGTGAAACAACCTAATTAACTCTTTAAAATGACCAAGACACTGTCCACCTTGTTAGGCAATATAGTCTCGCCTTATCTGCTCAGCTTTTAAGGAAATAACAAAACCAATTCTTCCTCTCAAACACAGGCTTAGAGGCTTAAAATGATTTATTTCAAGCATGCATATTCATGATTTTCCTTTTTTTTACCTTATCTGCCCCTGCCTTTATTTTCTTAAATCTCATTTTAGCTTGTGTATAATACTCCGATATTTTGAGTGTACACTTGGAAAAGACTAATGCATAAATTAACATAAATAATCCCTTAAATGTAGTTGTATCCTAAACCATCTGTCTATCTGAATTCTAACATGTTCTATTTGATTGGTTGGACAGATCTCATGATATTGGATAATTCTAGAACTTACCCAAGTAGAAATAAATAACTTTTGAAATAAAAAGATAAAGTAGAAATGCAGTTTTTGGAATTTTCTCAATAACTTATCACAGATTCATGGAATCTTGGGAATAGATAGAATAAAGGCTCACTTTTTGTTCTATCTAGTTTTATGAATATTGATATGGTTCTCATTTGTTCCTTTAAATTTTGTACCTTCCCTTGTATCTTTATGTATGGTCTCTTTTTCCCTTTCTATGTCCTTCAGTGATTTGCAGCTCTGCAGAAGGGAAGTTAGATGGCTTACCTATCAGAAGCATTAATGGGACTGTTCCTATCAGAAGCATTAATTATCTGTTCCTATCAAGCACCTGATGCTTGAATTCTCTTGTAAATATTTCCAAAGAGTACTTATACTATATTATTATTGTATCACTAGTGAGAGCATAGTTAGGAATAAAGACAATAAAAATCATTAAAAACATACTGTTACTTATATTATTATTGAGTACTTTGATGTCTCGGGAATTTTTATATACATTACTTCTCATCCTCATCTCATTCAGCAAAGTTACTATTGCTGTGTTTTGCAGAAAATAACTGAGATGTCAAGAAGCAAAGTGACTTGCCTAAAGCCATGAAGGTTGGCTGTCAGACTAGGAATGTTAGCACATTCACTAATGTACATTCCTGGAACAACCCTAGTAATGTAAAACTCAGTAAATGTGGAAGCAGACGTTGTTTTCCCACTCAGGGGAAAAAGGTTTTATATTAAAAACCTATATAGAAGCCAAATTCAAACTATATTCTGTTAAACAATTGATTACTCAGAGTAATTAGAATCTATCATAGTTATTCTCATATTTCAAGTGTTCACATTATATACATATTTATATATTGCATATATAGCAGAGATTATTAGTTATTAGCATAATGGTATTTCTGAATATATTGCTTATACAGACCTAGAGTGATACCATTAAGTTTAGCTTTTACAAAATACATCAAACTATATACAGATATTTCTCAGTTATTTCATTTGGCAAGAATTTAGATTTGCATTCAAATTAATACTTGCTCCAACATCATTTTACAAACTTGAGTGTATAAAATGGAATTCAACTTGCTCAGCATAATGATGTACCCCCAAAACCAGAGTAGTTAGGGTTTGCTGTGAAGACACAAATTACTGCATTTACTGCCAGAAAGTTTTTGGTAAGATCTAAAGCAAAGGAAGGTAGTCATAACATCTGAACTCACATAAGCTGGTTATACAGAAATTACTACAATGTGGAAAATTAGAAGTCACATCCAAAATACATGGAATAAAAGAACACTTATTATATTTAATTTAATTTATTTATTCAAGTATGTATTATTGACACCTACTCTAAGACACATGTAGTGCCAGACGCTGGAGGTACATATAAAAATAATGTCTGGGTTAGGCGTGGTGGCTTATGCCTGTAATCCCAGCAATTTGGGAGGCTTAGGCGGACAGGTCACTTGATGCCAGCATTTCCAGAACAGCTTGGCTATCATGGCAAAACTCCATCTCTATTAAAAAGACAAAAATTAGCCAGGCATGTTGGCACATACCTGTAATCCCAGCTACTTGGGAGGCTGAGGAAGGAAAATTGCTTGATCCTGGGAAGCAGAGATTGCAGTGAGCCAAGATTGCAACATTGCCCTCTAGCCTGGGTGAGAGAGCAAGACTCTGTTTCAAAGCAATAAATAAATTAATTAATTAAAATAAAATAAAAATAATATCTAGTCCTTAGTCAAAAGAAGTATATAGTCTCATAGGAAGACAGATTTTATCGTAATGTAGTGTATGTTACTGGTATGCAGAAAATAACAGAAGAAAATGGATCTGGTTTTAGGAGGAAATGACATTTCACTGTGTTTCAAAACAAGATTTGGATATTCTGGGAAAAGAAGCAACAAGAAGCAGGCAAAGATAGCACTATAAGTTCATTGTGTGTCTTGCAAAGATGTAAATTTTATTTTCTAAAGAGAATAAGAATTTATTTAAGAATTAAAAGCAAAATGACATTAACAATAATAATAATAATGACAGCAGCAGGTTTTAATTATCCTGGAGAAAACATGGTGAATAGTTGGGAACTAGGTAAGAGAAAAGACAGATTAACACCTTCTAGGCAGGAATTCATGAGGTCTAACTACAGTAGTAGCAGTAAGGATAGAGAGAGGACACAATGGCTACCCAAGGGTCAAGGTTAATATGTGTTATTCTATACATAGAACATATAACCAATTGATTTGGACTCTCCCTGTGTACCATTTCAATATTATTGTGGCCATGTTCTCTAACAACATTGCACAGATGCAATCAGACAGTGGCTCATCTTGGTCTGTGCTGCGTACCTCTCCCTTCGTAATCTGGGTCTTTTATGATCCTATGGCAAGGGACACCTGCAGAACCGTCTCTTTACTCACACATATGTGCTCCACAGTGCAGGCGGCTAATCCCCACAGGGCTATCCATGACCAAGTGGAGACAACGGATAAATCCACCCCTTTGTCTCAGGAGCGTTCCAATCTAAGATATATTTCAAAAAGCAACTTAGAAGATCCCAGTTGTTACAGCCTCTAATCGCCTGTAGCAATGACCAATACCTTAACACAAATTTATGTAGCTTTTCTTTCTTCTCTGTGTTACTCTTCTTGTCCTTTAATCCCACTCCCTGTATGCCAAATACCCCACTCCAGGTATGCCAAAAATAACCACTCCTATGCCCCTCAAAAATTGCATATTCAAGCCTGTATTTCAGGTTCTGCTTTTAGAGGAATCCAAGTCAAATTATTGGTTGACAAGAAATACCTTACTAGATGTGTCATGTGTATATCTTTCTGTCCACAGTCCCTAATTCAGGGAAAACCCTATAAAGACCTTATAATGATATCCTACAATATCAGCCAATGTATTATTTGATTTTTCAAAAGACAGGAACAGAATGGTCACTAAATAAACTGAGCAACATCCCAGGAGGAGTTCTAGCATGACAGAATTAGCCAAGCCAATCCGATTCTTGGTGAGGTCTTACATGAGAAAAACGAGGGGGGAAAAGCAAGACCACTATGCCTAAACAGAAATTAAAGGCTTGGGTTGAGAAAAGGCCTTAGGTAAAATTGTGGGAATGTGAGTCTGTAAGCTACACTCCTGTGGAAGCAGAAACCGTTAAGTGAATAGACATGAAGCAGAAAACTATACCCAAAGTAGAAAGGAAATGCCTGACCATGGTGAGAGAAGAGAGCAGATGACAGAGTAAGATGCAGTGAGAGAGAGAGACAAACAAAGGTTACTCAGTTTCTAGCTGATTTTCATTTCTTGTCTTAGTTTTAAACCACAAGTATCTTACAATAAATTTCATTTATTAAAGAGTTCTATGTCATCCTCTGACTCTTATAAGTAGAAGAGCAACACTAAAACTTTTCTCATTTTGTTTTCTTTGGCAACATTTGGGAAAATCTTTCCATAGCCCCCCGCAAAAAAAAGGAAGTTCCTCCTAGACCTCCCACATACTTCTTCCAAAATCTTTCCCTTTAACTGCAGTAAATTTTCATTGATTTCACTATCAGGAGCACAGCCAGACAAAATCATCTAAGACTCATGACATTATGCAATAACTTGAAAATGCCAAGCACTTTAATGTAATTATCTTGTCTAAAACAGTTTAGCAAATAAAAAGTCAAGTTTCTGATGGTTTATGCTAATATGCCTCAGAAGCAATCAGACTAGTTATTTTATTATTTCTCTTTCCCATATGTCACTCTGTTAGTACATCTCACTTGGAAGAGGATTGAGACAGAGAAGACAGACAGATAGCACTTTTCCTCGTTTCTCAAAAGTTGATGTTAAATCAATACTAGTAATTTACGATTTCAATACTATTGATACTATTGATGTTAAATCAATACTACTATGATATAGTATTGATGTTAAATAAAAACTATTATAAACAATATTATCATAGTAGTATTGATTTAACATCAATACCATTATGCAAAAACAGAATTAGTTTCAGAACTAATTTCAGTTGTTATGCACTTAGAAAAAGGGAAGTTAATGATGTATTAACTGTTAAACAGAATAAAAGCAAAAAAAAAATCACAGTATTACAGGACAAAATAAAATAGAAAGAGATGCGGAGCTTCCAACTTCCCTCTATGGTAATATTGGAAGACTACAGAAAGGGTATTATCTGAATCAGGGATTGCTAAATTTTCTCTGTAAATAACTCAATAGTAAATATTTATTTTGGCTTTGTGACCCAGGAAGCCTCTGTCATAACTAATGCAACCAGCAGAGTTAGAAGCATTTTTGAAAAGGCAGGATTAAAACATTCAAATTCAAAGTTGGTAGAGTTTAAAGACATTGAGTCTTAAAAACATGGAGTGTGTGGAGGAGTAAGAATGGGCAAATATTATTTTGGAAGGGGAATGTTGTAGATTGAGTTCCCCAGGAACTGGAAGTTCATAAGAAAGTGCTCTTGGGGGTGACTGTGTGTAGAAGACAACAGAAGAAGCAGAACTGGGCAGTGGAAGAAGTTATGCAATCGCAACAAAGGCCTCAGTCAATCAATCATATGAGGAACTTTGAAGCTGAGATGACTCCTTCAGAATTGTCTCAAGGTGGCTCAGGAGGGCAAGTTACTGATGCTTTTAACCTTGATTAATCCTCAGGTAAGTAACACCCAAATACAAGTATATCTATGAGGGAGGGGACTCTCTTCAATTGAGTTCCAGAAGCAGATGCCCCAGGATTTCTAGGAAATCCTATAAGGGAGGCTAGTAGAATGAACTCTAATCCCTCCTTATCAGCTGCTGTCAGAGTTGCAACTAATATTGTCTCTCACATCTGATGCCATTCTATACTCTTTCCACACTCAGCTAATACCCCAGTGGGGGCATAGCGGGTCCCCCCAGTGACATAACCCAGATCTGTATGCTTGAGAGATTTAAGCTCATGTTTACCATATTCATTGTAAGCAGAGGTTATTGAGCTTGTCCAATTACTATCAAAATCAGGCAAGGGAGTACAAAGAGGCACCCAAGTGAATCATTTGCATATGCCAAATTCGTTCATCCTGCCCTCATTTTGACAATTGCACCAACAGCAGCAGCCCTGTCTTCTCTTTAGGAATAGAAAGAATTATCCCCGTAAAGATAGGAGTTCTGCTTCTTGAGTGCTAGTCTCTTTCATGAAGTCTGAAGTAGCAAAGCGTAAGTTGTAGTTTGTATTTCCACAGGACTCTGTGTCCCCAGTAGAAGCATTCGCCACTTAGAAACTGGGACCCTTAATTTTAGAGTCCAGCATTTCAAGAATGATAATAATATATCAGATATTATATTTCTTATAAATGGAAGTAATGGTAAGCAGAGCCATGCCTGGGTTCCTGGACCTATGCTCCAAAGTGTACTTTGAGATGACTCTCATTTTCTCAAGGTGTTATCCCCAAATTAGTGCCTCATCAGTGCATTAAACTGGCTATTCCATCATTCTATCGGTCTGGCAGTTGGCAGATTCGGGGCAATGTGGTACATCGTGTGACCTGTGGAACTCATACATGGTAAAGGCGTCATACCACTTTTTCTATCAAGTGGAGTCCTTGAAGTGATGTTAGGGATTTTCCATTGGTGTATTAAACATTCTGTAAGAGAGTGGTGATAGTAGAGGCCCTATCGTCAGTGTAAACTTGCACTGAAAAGTATAGAAAGATTCCACCAAGTTGCTTTGGGCATTTTCTATGATAGATAATTTTGGTGGGTGTGAAAATGTGATTTGAAGATCTTCACACTTTATGTCTACTCTCTTTGTTGGTCCACATGATTCTATCCCAACTGTTCTTGTCCTTGATTTTCTGAACATTATTCACATTCACGTACATTCTAACCTCATGCTACTATTGTTAACAGCAGCCTCTAATCACTGCTTAATCATTCTCTCAAAATTGTTTTTGTTTCTTTTTTCAAAGCAATCAAGATTAGCAATCAAAATGAACAATTCTTCTGTTTTTATAGTTACTTGTTTTCTCATAGTTTAGACCTTTGTAAACATTTCAAGAGCTAGCACATTTGCTTGAATCAGTATAATATTACAATTCAATGCTGGTGAAAGTTTTGACAATTGCATTGATCCCTTATACCAGAAACAATCTGCTCCACCAGCAGCCAGTGATGAGTCCCTTATTGCCAGCTGGAAAGCTGCAGACTTCCATGCTAGATTCTACTTCCTTCAAATACCCTGGCAACAACAAATGTAGTTTAATTCCCCAGAAAGCAAATTTTAATATGAAAATTATTTTCTCAGATACATTTTAGAAAACATTATTGGAGTCACCCCCCTATAAAATGGGGGGAAATAACACAGGATTGGCCAGAGAGAAGGCAGACTAGGATTCAGGTGCAACAGAAGACACCATCTTCATGAGAAGGTCTGACACTGGGATAACACTTCAATATTGCCCCAAAACTGATAAAAACGCCTGTTCCTTGTGTCCATGTGGGCCAGTCAGTGTAGGAAGACTGTCCTGGGAAGAACTGGAACCTTTGCAGAGATGACTCTTATCTGAGGCCATCCTTAAAGATAGTGGAAAGCTGAAGACTGCCTGTTGGAAGCAACACATACTGCAACTGGGTGAATAAATCCTTAACTTTTGAAAAGGTAGCTAGGCAGTATATCATGGTATCCACTGCAGTGGGGTAGAATTGGGTCTATATTTCAACCAGATTGCAAATGCCTCATATCTAAAGATCATGTTTGTGATGTTTATCCAGGTGAACAATATATTTAGTGACCATTTATATGAATATTGATGTAAAACAATTTAAAAGGATAACCAATATATCATTATGTAATTTGTGATTTGTTATTTGTAAACGTAATCCTGCATTTCTGCAATACATGATGCTAAGTATATTAAAAATCCATTTGCTTTATCATTTATTTAAAGATCATGTATTTAACTGCTAGATACTGTGCCAGGTACCATATTAGATGCTAAAGAAGTAATGCACAGAATTTATGGGCACTACCCTCTCTGAGTTGATTTAGAAAGATTAGACAATTGAACATGTAATAATTTCACTTTTCTCCAAACTCTTCCTTAGGTCTTAATACACTCAATGCAGACATAATTTCTCTATGTTTTTAGTAATTATTAGTGGCTGTGGTGGGAACACGGCAGATAAGCACAAATTAAAATTATACATAAAGGAATAATAAGAAAATGAATGGGCTAACATTTGTAATTACAAAAATGTCCAGCACATAGTAAGAGCTACAAAGAAAACATGTAAATTATGAAAAGCACTAAGAAGAAAATAAGTAGGAAATGATACTTAGACTGAGTTGAAGCAGCTTCTGTTCATTAGTAAATGGTTGAAGAAATAATTTGGGTAAAAAGTGCTTGGGGTGTAGATGAAACAATGAGAGGCTACTAATTTTACTGCACTTAAGAAGTGACTGAATCAGAAATCCATAGTTTTCTCTTAAGCACATTGTATATTTCTGGAGAATATTTGATGTGTTTTCCCTGTTGCTGTTCTCTGAAACCAGGCCCACATACCACACTTTATAGCCCCCTATGGTACTTTGCAGGGGGTTAGTCACATCATTGGAATTCAATAGGCCTTTGATTAAACAACTATAAAAGTTATTAATCTTAAATACAAGCAAATGGTTCTTTTTGGGACTTGGAGACTATTCTATAATCAAACAAATATTCTCTGATTTAAATTTAAAATAAAGCAGAATGGGATCTTTTTATGTTGTTGTTTTTAAACAGCATGAATCCTGGCCAAAAGCACTCCAAGAAACTAATCTGAGTGAATCACTGCATTTCCTAGTGAAACTGTAAGTTTCAGCATGGATTAAAAAAATATAAAACTTCAAGACTTCAAGATATTAATTAACCTACTTACAGATATATGTAGATAAATGGCAGAACTTGGACCACCCCCCTCAGATTTTTTGACTTTCTCTGCTTAGTTGTAAAACATCAAGATGAGAGTAACAATTGTTTCTGAGTTTTTTTTTGAAACTTGAATATTATATCATTGTTGGCAGTTGTTAAGCTTTTATTGATAAAATGAGATCATTCAGGAAAAGCATTGGCTTTTATTTTTCAGTTTCTTTTTTAAACTTTTTTTCTTTGTAGTCTCTTTTTAAGAGTTTACTATCACCTTTATTTGAACAGAATGTCAATAAATTCTGAAGTCTCCAGATAATCTCTTAACTAATTAGATCATTATTTTGGGGGGGGGGGGATAAAAATGGGATTTACAAGTAGATTTTTTTTTAATTTATCATAAATTATTTTTACCCAAAGCTATAAAGTAGAAAAAAATTCAGAGTCCGAAATATGAAATTTTCAGTTTGATTCTTCTAATAGTATTTAATTTTTTCTCCATCAGGAAACTGAATTTCCCAACCTTAGGCAAAGTAAATATACAATCTGTGGTTCTCTCCTTTGTCTTTCTGTATGAAACAGAAAACAGTTGCATCTTTTTCAGTCTCCTATCCCTTTCAAGCTATTGTTTAAAGTCAAATAGGCCATATAATATCAATTCAAGACAAAGGTAGCAAAGCTTTTTGAGTACTATTAGAGCACTCAAATGACTCTGTCAGAAAATATTCCCAACATCGGATGCTGAGTACTGAGTACTACTGTGTACGAAGTACAGAGTAGTGCTGGATGAATTGTAGATAACAGAAATAATCTCATACTCATTTTGTTATTTTCCTTGAAGAAAAGATGACAGTATGTGACATTGAGTATGTGAGAATGTGAATTTATGAATGAGCCAATTAGGTATGTTTGACCAGAGCGTTGGTAAGCCCCCTGCCATTACAGTGAACAACGAGTCGGACAAAAACATTTGCCTTTGTTTTCTTTCCTCATGGTTTATCATATTAAGATTTCTCTGAGAATTCTTTTTCTTGGTTCTGTCTCCAAAGCAAAGTAGTTTCCCTGGTGGAGAAAACGATGACCCCAAAGACATCTACATCCTAATTCCAGGAACCTGTGCATATGGTACCTTACATGATAAAAGGGACTTTACAGGTATGATTAAGTTAGAGATTTTGAGATAGAAAGACTATTTTAGATTAGGCAGTTGTACCTAATGTGATCAAAGGTGTCTGAATTAGTTCCTGCCCATACTGCTATAAAGATACTATTGGAGACTGGGTAATTTATAAAGAAAAGAGATTTACTTGACTCACAGTTCCACATGGCTGGGGAAGCCTCAGGGAACTTACGATCATGGTGGAAAGGGAAGCAGGCAGCTTCTTCACAAAGTAGAAAAAAGAGAAGTGAGAGTGCAGGGGAAAAAGAAAAAAAAAACGCTGCTTTTAAAACCATCAGATGTCATAATTCTCTCACTCTCATGAGAACAGCATGGGGAAAATCGCCCTCATGATCCAATCACTTCCCTCCCTCCACAGGTGGGGAGTATACTTCGAGATGAAATTTGGGTGTGGACACAGAGCCAAACCATTTCAGAGTCCTTATAAGCAGGAGGCTCAGAACAGGAAATGTGACAATGGAAACAGTGACCAGAAAGACAAAAATTTTAATATGCTATTCAGCTGGCTTTGAATATTTAGAAAGGGACTAAGAGCTAGAGAAAGCAGGTGGTCTCTAGAAGCTGAAAAAGTCAAGGAAAACAATTCATCAGTAGAGCCTCTAGAAAGAAGGTAGCCCTGTTGACCCTTTTTAGACTTCTGATCTTCTCAACAGCAAGATAATAAATTTTTGTTGTTTAAAGACACTAAGTTTGTGGTAATTTGTTACAGCAGCAATGGGAAACTGATCTAAGTCCCAATCTCCATCTCTAAATAAATAATATCTCTTCTTAAATTAGTCTTAGAGTGAATAAAAGACAAAGATTCAAGCTATGAACTCTCCGTGGGTTCTAAAGATTAAATGTATTTAAAATAATACACGGTGAGGCTATAGAAAGGAAGATTTATATTTGGGTTGCCATGGTGATTATTAAATCTACATCTATGTAATGCATTATTTTGAGCAACACAAGCCATTTTGAACAAAACAAAGTAATGCAGCACATTCCTATGGTTCATTACAAATATATAACCTTCTGAAATAAACATTTCAGGTTCAACTTCAACATTTTTTTAACTATCTACTATGTCCTAGATATCCTATGAGTAAGTGTGTGTGTGACAGAGGGAAAGAGAATTTCCTGTACTGTGTGAAAAGCATTATCACCACATGTCTTTCTTTTAGGAGTACTCTCTAATCATTTATTAATTCATATATTAGGATATTTATGGCATAATTTAAATGGATGATTAGGAAATACTTGGAATTTTACCCATCTTTAATTTGTGAGCTATGTCATGGTTTTCACAAACTTTTGAATCTTTATTTGCTCTTCATCCTTATTTGATAAGCTAAGATTTTAAATTCTTCCTCTGCCTCTTCCCGTCATATGAGACCTTTCCATATTTTGAGATGCCAGGAATTCATGGGATTAAAAGTAATGCTGTCCCCAAGAAATTTGCATTATCAAAGATTTCAAATTATTATATTCTAAATATGAAGGCCTATTGGTAGAAGTTTTAATGTCTGTAATCTTTGGCTTTTGAAACTTCCATTTACAATAAATTGTACAGTTTACAAAGCACTTTCCTTTTGGAAGAACACAAGGTTTAGAGTTATCATTTAGGGTTCTGACACAAACTCTGCCATTTCACATGCTAAGTGAACACTGGTCAACTGCTTAGTATTTTTGAGTCTCAGTTTTCTTATCTAAAAAAACAAAAAAAAAAAGAATAGCTGGAAACAATAATACCTATTGTATATCTTTGTTTTGAAGATGTAGTAATATATTTTAAAAGTTAAACCATAAGAAACAATGTAAACAGTGGTAATAGTTTTTGTTATTACTATCATTGTAATGGTTATCTGTTAAGGCATAACAAATATCTTGGAATTTAGTGGCTTAACACAATGAACACACAATTTTGTGGTTTCTGTGGATTAGGAATCTGGGTATGGTTTAGTAGAGTCCTCTGGTGGAGCTGTGTTAGATGGGTTACAATTAAAATGTCTGGCTGAGCTACAGTTCTCTCAAGGCTTTACTGGGGCACACGCACTTCCAAGCTTGTGCACATTATTGTTGGCAGGATTCAGTTCCTCAAGGGCAACTACACTGAGGCCTCAGTTCCTAGTTAGCTGTAAATCCCGGGATACCTTCAGTTCCTCATCATGTGGAATTCTCCATAGGGCAGCTTATGACATGGCAGCTGGCTTCCCCAGGAGCAAGCAAGCAAGAGTGGATGCCCAAGAAAAAAAGCCATAGTCTCTTGGTAACTTAATTTCAGAAGTGATATTCCATTTTTTTTTCTTGGTATTCTTTTCATTAGAAGCAATTCATTAGGTCCAATCCATATTCAAGTGAACAGTATGCACCAGATTGTAAATTCTGAGAACTGAAAGTCGCTGGGGCCATATTAGAAGCTGCTTGCCATATCCTTGTTATTTAGTTCTTAAAATTGCTCCTCACCAAAATTCTAGCCACGGAGTCAAAGCATTTTCCATTAAAAGGGGTCTTGGGTAGTTAGCTGAAGGCAAAATAGACAGTTCCAGTTTTAAGGGTCCATTTCCATGTACCTTTGAATGTATATTTCATGATTACAGTACTAGGAACACATAAATTTTCTTACAGGAAACTCTTATCTAGGGGTCTGGGTAATGGAATATGCCAGGCTACAAAGTTTTGCAAAACAGTTGGTTGCAGGGAAAAAAACAGATTAATGCTTTCTTAACTATGACTAAACTAGTGGGTACAGCATGCAATCACGATTTCCAAAACAATTATTTTGAATTTAATAGCACTCCAACTCTTTCTGGTGCTGCAACAAGACTACTGATTTAATGGTGCACCAAGCTGCTACAAACCAGAGGTTAAAACCCGTGGTTAAGTGACTCCAGTGAGTGGTATTGAAAGCTATCATCAGGTGGACAGTTCTCAGACTCCAGAAAGGGGGAAAGAGGAGGGTGGTATGAGGAAGGGGGTAAACAAGAAAATAGAACAAAACAAAAAGCCAACAGGCAGCTGAGGCTTTCAAAAGCACTCAGATACTGCCAATTTATTTTTCTTTCCTTTTTTTTTTTTTTGGTCATTCCAAATGTTAAATTGAGGTAATTATAAACCTCTTGTTTGTTTTGTTTTGTGTTCAGTTAAAAAGTGAAAATTAAAAGACAGTGGGAATAAAGTGCAGGGAGAGTTTTTGACAGCTGAAGGATGGAAAGCCCATTACCCATAATCATAATAATACCAACCCACTGGACAATGCAGGGGGAGGGAACCTTTCACAGGAGAGGTGCTGGAAATGACCCAGGCCTGGCAGGCCCTGAGGCCATCACAGGAATGAGATTGCAAATCCCAGAGAGAAGCATTGAAGCCTGCCAACATGGTGGGTTCTGAAAGCGGCACTCTGCAATGACAATGGGAAGCAAAGAATCGACGGTGAACTGATTGGCAGTGGGTAGGAAAATGAGAAATGGGCTGCCTTCCCGGAAGGCCAGAGACCTGGTAGGAAAGAGGTCTGAGCAGCCCACAGAGCCACAAAAAAAAAAAAAAAAAAAAAAAAAAAAAAAAAAAAAACGGAAAAACAGAGAAAAAAAAAATAATATGGGAAAAAAGTGTGAAGAGGGAAATGTAAAATTTAATACCGGGGAGGGAAAAAAAAAAA
>CAUYQU010001022.1:0-26289 GCA_963574635.1 Cheracebus regulus
GAGAAGAAGGATGACATCACCAACCACGACGGAGGAATCATCTATATAGTCCTTCTTCTCCTGCTCCTCCTCCTCCTCCTCCTCCTTCTTCTTCTTCTTCTTCAACATTGTCTCTCCTTCTGTTGTCCAGGCTGGAGTACGGTGGCACAATCTCTGCTTACTGCAACTTCCACCTCTTGGGTTTAAGCAAGTCTCATGCCTCAGCCTCCCTAGTAGCTGGGATTACAGGTGCCTGCCACTTACTGCCTCATTGTAGAGGTAGGGTTTTACCATCTTGGCCAGGCTGGTCTTGAACTCCTGACCTCAAGTGATCTACCCCCTCTGGCCTCACAAAGTGCTCAGATTACAGACATGAGCCACTGTGCCCAACCTATTTTTTTCAACTCTATCATTTTTTGCTTCATGAATTCTAAAGGTGGCTCAGTCCATTTTATGCTACTATATCAGAATATTTTAGGTTGGGTAATTTATAAAGAATAGGAATGTATTGGCTTACAATTGTGGAAGCTGAGACATCCATGACCTGGAGGCTGGCATCTGGTGAGGATATTCTTCGTATGTTATCACATAGTGGAAGACATGCACACATATGTGCACACATGTGAGAGAGAGAGAGTGGGAGAGAGAGAAGGGAACTGAACTCACCCTTTAATAACAAACCCAATTCCATGGTAATGGCATCAATCTATTCATGAGGGAAGAGCCCTTGTGACCTAATCATCTCTCATTAAGTCCCACCTCCCAACACTGTTGTATTTGAGATTAAGTTTCCCATACATGCTTTTTGCAGGACACATTCAAACCATAGCACAAGGTCTGATTTTAGATGCATACACTTTAGAGTTGACAGGTTTTCTTGGTGAATTGACCTCTTTATTATGTGATGTCTCTCTTTATCCCTGGCAATGTCCCTTTTTTGGAAACTTACTTTGCTCTTCATATAGCCACTCTGGCTTTCTTTTAATTAGTGTTTGGATGTTATATCTTTTGCTATCCTATTACTTTTAACCCATCTATGCCATCATTATTTAAGTTTCAGATAAATTGCAAATAGCCTGGAGTTGTTCTTGAGTTACTGGATCTCTGGGAAGTGTGGATGTGACTAGTTCATTTAAAGGGGCTGAAAAGAAATAACGATGTGAAATTGTAACAGGCTCTGAAGTGATGAAGGACACAGAAATTGACCCATGCAAAGAAGCAGGACAGTAGCATTGATTGGTAACCTGAGATAGCCATTGAGTGGAATTCCAAGTAGAAAGCTACTGCTGCTTGCAAAATCCAGAGGTCACTTTGGAAATCAAGTCAGAAGGAGTTCAAGGACAGAGAACCCAGCTACTGAGAATTAAAGAAGGAGGTTGAGGCTATAATACTGCATGCAGAATAGGGAGTTTGTTTTCTGGAAAACTGGGTGGAGCTACCAAGAAGGTAGGACACCACGGTTGGAGAGAACCTTCTCCAAGACAAAAGCAGATTTAATACCTTAGAGCCCACTTCATTTGCATATGAATTATCTTAAAGTGTAGGGTTAGCTGAGCCAGCAGGTAGGAATTATGTAAGTGCAATTTCCAGCTTAGAATTTAGTGAAAGAAGCCAGGCAGGAGATTATAAAATATACTAATGGACAGGCTTACTTGCCCAAATTCAAGGTTTTATGTTTATTAGATGACCTGCAGTCACTATAAAGAGAGGACAGAATTTGCTAGAAGGTAGGTGTTCTAGCTTTTATTTTAAGATTATTTTTATTTTGTAAAATATAGGATTGCTGCAAATATGAAGCACTTTTTATAAACACAATTCTTTTAAAAAGAGAATGGTGGATACTCTAGGCTTAAGAGAAAGTTACACATAAAACTCATTAATGAAAAATTAGAATTTCACTCTAAATTTTTATAGACCACCTACTATATGGCAAACATTGGGCTTAGCCAGTCCTGGTCTCAAATCTCAGGGATATTACAGTCTAATGGGGCAAAGAAACAGAAACGGTAGACAAAATTTATACAAATGCTGGGTTGCAACAGTGACAAACACTATGAAGGGAGCCATAGGTTGCTTTTTGGATCAATATTAGGGGAATTTGGCTCAGGCAGGGAGATCAGGAAATGGTGGTTGAGAGGCCACCTGAAATATTGGCCCAGTTAGGAAGGTGAGGGAAGAGTGGTACAAGTGGAAGCTTGTGGCTAACCAGAGCATGGCTACAACAGCCAGTGTGGCCAGAGTGCAGAGGAAAAGAGAAGAATGCTCCAAGATGATGCTAAGGAGACAGGCAAGCACAAGCCTTGGGGGAGCTTATCAGCACCATGTAAGAGTTTCATGGAAGGTAGATCAGAAACTTGGAAGGACTTTTAGTCGGTGTATGGGGGGGTGGGAGTGGGATGAAAATGATGAAAGAGTGTGCCAAAGTGTGCATGATATGATGTGATTCACAGATTACCTTGGCTGCTCTGGGAGAGGAATTAAAGAAGATGTAGTGCAGATTATAGGTAGATCAGTTACCAGGTTATTTCATCTATTTCGTCTGTAGATATGTGACATGCGAAAGCTCATACTTGGGGGTTGAGCACAGAAGTAGAGAGAAGTCAGCCAATTAAAGAGATATTTAAGAGAGAAAATCAACAGGACTTGGTGATGGATTAGACATTGAGGGTGAGGGAGATGTCAAACCTGAACCTTCGGATTTTGGTTCATGAGCCTGATTGGCCAGGCCAAGGTTTTAAGAAGAGATCATGAATTCAGTTTTGCATATGTTTAACTTAAGATGGCCTTTAGGCACACAAAAATGATTACTGCAAAAAATAGGTCAATGTATAGGGCTGAGCTCAGTGGAGAAACTGGATCTAGAGATTTGAATGGTGACTGAGTGATGGTGTGAATGGCATTGCCTAAGGAAAGATTTAAAAAGAACGAAATGGTCAACATCTCAAAAGCTGCTGTATGTCAGGATGAGGCCAACAAAACATCTATTAGGATATGTGTTGATGTAGATGCCATTTTTTATTTCAGTGAGCACTATTTTGCTAGAGTGAAGACACTGAACTCTCAGTAGAGCGTGGGGGAGTTGATTCTTCACAATGATGGGTGAGAATCAGAAGCAGCAGGTCTGAACACCCATTTGAGAAGCTTGACAGAGAAGAGGAGGTAAGGGAGGGCAGTAGTTGAAGGGAAAATAAGATTGGTGAAGGGGTAAGATAAGCATTACTATTTGAAATGCTTTAGTGAAAATGAACAGCTTTTAATGACCGTAATAAAAATTGAGCTTTGAGAATAAATAGACTGTGCAAAAGAACCAGTGTTCATTAAATCATTTTTCTGTGCTACTCCTTAATTGGTAATTGGTTTTTGGCCATGACATATTTGTTCATTAATTGCTCTGCTTCCTATTTAATCATGCTTTAATGATTCTCTTAGGAGAACATGGCTGAAAAAGACCCAAAGAGAGGACCGAATTCCTTTCCATAAATTGCCCATTACTAAGATAGAACAATAACAAGAAACATTCTTCTATAAGTCCTTAATCCCACATTTATTTTACATTTTTGAATGTGCATTTCATAGTGAGCATGATACTCAGGAAAAGAGATTTTGTAAGTCCCACATGTCTCCTTTTTTGTCCTCCTATTACAATAGTGAGCAATTACCTCCTTCAACATATTTCACTTGTGTATTTTTTTGAAAAGGCAAGATATGGGCTACCCTGTGGAGTGTATGACATGCCCTTCAAGTTGACTTTGAAAGGTAATTAATTATAGTAGTATTTATTCAGTTTAAAAAGTTCAAATTAAATATCCTTCAAAAGTCTTATAAAAGGGAATATATTTTACACACCTGTCACTTCTGAGAAAGGCTGATTTGAGTCAAAATTAGGAAGGAGATAAAGCTAATCATTAGAATGCTGGCATATCCACCCTGGTCTGTTGAATGAACCAATCTTCTATTACCCCTTGAGTGGTCCTGTCTTAAGTACTCTATAACTGCTTTTCCAGGAGTTCTATGACTTCACAGAATTGATGTAAGTCACTGTTGAAAGGACCTTTAGAGCTTACAGAGGCCCAGACAAGAAGGAACATGGCTGGGTCCTCCGTGTGTAAGGGAATAGAGAATGCCCCAAGGGCTTCAAGCTGCCAGTCCAGTACTATGTCCACTACAGTAGAGGTCAGCATACAGTCCACAGGTCAAATCCAGTTCAATATCTGTTTTTGTAAATAACGCTTCATTGGACCATAACCACACCCCTTCATTGACATATCTTTTATGACTGCTTTTTCTCTATAGCCACAGAGTTGAGTAGTTGCCATAGAGATAATATGGGCTGCAAACTTTAAGTGTTCACTATCTTACCCTTTATAGAAAGAAATGCTGAGCCCTGTGATTTGCATTGGCTGCCAATCCTGGTTGCACTTCAGAATTGCTTACAAAAAAAAAAAAAAAAAAAAAAATGTGGCCAGGCGCAGTGGCTCACATCTGTAATCTCAGCACTTTGGGAGGTCGAGGTGGGCAGATCACGAGGTCTGGAGTTCAAGATCAGCCTGGCCAACATGGTGAAAACCTGTCTCTACTAAAAATACAAAAATTAGCTAGGCGTGGTGGCGGGCACCTGTAACCTCAGCTACTCGGGAGGCTGAAGCAGGAGAATCGCTTGAACCCAGGAGGCGAAGGTTGCAGTGAGCCGAGACCACACCATTGCACTCCAGCTTGGGCGATAGAGAGGGCGACTCTTTATAAAAAAAAAAAAAAAAAAAAAAAAATGAAAGAAAAAGACAGTACAGGCTGCTAAGCCATGTTCTTGACCTTCTCATCCCTAATCTTTCAGGATGGGATTCAGGAATTCTCATTTGCAGAAAAGGTGGTTTAAATGCTCAGTCATGTTAAGAAGCACTGCATTACATCCTGCTCCCTCTAAAGCACACTGCCTTGAAAACACATCTCAGGTGGTAAGCGCCTTTTTATATGGGCTATGAGACTGGAAGCAGCTCCCCAGAGCAGTGCTTCACACACTTTCACTAGTATCAGAATCCCCTGGGGTGACTGCTAGTCCCACCCCAAAGATTCTGATCAATAGGTCTGGGGGGAGGCAGGAAAACTGGCATTTCCAACAAGCTCACAGGTGATGCAGATGCTGCAGATCCCTGGACCACACTTTGCATAGCACTGATGAAGACCAAGGGCTTGCATCTTTAGTGAGAGAAAGTTAGGTCCATGGGATGGGGTTGGAAATATGTGTATGGACTAACTGCTAGGATTGTCCTAGATCACACTGTAAAGACTCCCAGTCCTCTGTTTAAATCATCATTGCTCTTCTCTTTCTCACCACATCTGTAAGACTTGAAATCAAGCAAACCTTGTTCTGGGTTTCCACTTTTATATAGGCTTTCTTTTATTGTGTTTAAAAAATTCCCTGGAGAATATTTTAGTGTTGTAAAAGAATTGTATTTTGAATAGGGAAAGGCAAATGGTGGATGAGAAACGGTAAAAGAAAATGAGTTATATGTCATAAAGTAGTATGAAAAACGGTAGATGTTGAATAAATATTTGTCAACATCATAACTGCAAAAAACACAAACTGATGAAAAGGCAACAGAGACAGGCAGAGACAGAGAGTCTTGGTGCCACAAAAGTGATTTTATTTCGAGCCAGAAAGCAACAGCAATCAAGACAATAGTCAGGGCCGAGGGCTTGGCAGTGTGACTTAAGTACCAGGGATTGAATTTGTCCAGGTGCAAGGAGTGACATAAAGAGAATCAATTTTTCATGTCCAAGCCAAGCTCACACAGATGATGATACTTATCAGTGATTCCCATTTATACAGGCTTGGATTGCTTTTCGGTTAACATATTTTTGTAACTATTTTATAAATACTTCTAAAGGTGAAGGAGCCACTGCAGTGAAGGTGAATTGGTGCCCCTGCTTTTCTTTTTGGGTGTATCAAGCATATAATCAATGACTGGAAAAGTGAAAGGTATTTATGAGAGTTTTGCATTAAAAAAACCCAACGGTCAAGTTTCTACATTGCAGCACTGTCGATATTTGAGCAAGGTAACTCTTTGTGGTGGGGGGCTGCACTTGCACTATAGGATGTTTAACAGTGTCCATGACCTCTACTCACTAGATGCTGGTAGCTTCCTTTTCCCGGCTGTGACAACCAAAAGTGACTCCAGGCATTGCCAAATGTCTCCTGGGGGGCAAAATCGAGCCCTGGTTGGGAAGCACTGTTTTCAAGAACATCCTCTGGCCCCCATCATTGTCTGTGTGCTTTTTGCCATTTTATTAAGGTAGACCAGATGGTCAACTTCCCAACACCAAATGCATATGTATGTCAGCATATATGTGTGTCTCTTTGCAGGTATCTGCATGTTCCTGGAGCTGAGATGGAATTCCACAGTCACTGGAGGACGTTAGTTCAGTTCCTCAGCAAGTTTAAGGTCAATATATCAGTACCGTAATAAAAAAGCCTGTCTGTATTCAGGCTGTTTCTTCTTCTCCAGCAGAAATCATCATCAATATTTGCAGTCAGTTTTTGAAGTCACTTTCTTTTAAAGCTGGAAAGAATCTTCACCCAGGCCCACCCTCATCTTAATCCACTATTTAGAGTTCTACTTGAATGATATCACCAGCAACTTTCAACTTTGGATCTAGATTTCTTTATTTGTATCCACCAGGAAGAGAGGTACCATGTTTCTGAGTTCTGTTATGAGCACTCGCTACATAACTTGCAAGGCCCAGTGCAAAGTGAAAATGCAGGCCCCTTGTTCAAAAATTATTAAGAATTTCAAGACAGCAACAGCAGAGCATTAAATCAAGCTTAGGGCCCTTCTGAACTCCTGGGCTCTGGGCATACCCATGATACCAGACCTGGCAGTCTTGGTTGGTGCTGCATTGATTTTATTGTATTAATTTAATTGGCACTGCCATCTCTTTTGCCACTGTATTGCAGTGTTTTCTGTGGTAAGGGCCTCAAAGAATACTGTGATCTCAATCCATTTAAAGACAATGCAAAATTACACTACAGCAAATTTTTACAGCATACATTTTTTAGACTTTCAAAAAAATTCACATGGGAATCTTTTCTACATCATTATAGTAATTAAACACAGTGGCCTTTCACCATATACATATTTTCTTGTAAATATGACAACCTGGAAATAGTAACTGCTACTATCCACAATGCTTTTAAGTTAGCCAATAGTGAGACTTCCACAACAAAATTATGACATAATCTCTCATGTCCTTATAAAAATAGCCAAAACATACCCTAAATGGCTTACTGTGAAAATTGGAGTAGTAACTTCTTAATATTGAAAAACATTATTTTCAAAGAAATATTGTCCTTCTTGTAAGCATTTTATGTTAACATCATAAGGCAAACTGTAGCATTTATTGGTACCTGGAGACCATGATTTTAAAAACTCAGAAGCTGAGTTTTAGACCCTTTTATTTAGAACCTGTTACTGTACAAAGTGCATTAAAATATCCATTATCCAGTTACTCAAAATGTATGTAAAAATTACTGAGACAACCCTTTCAGTTTATTCAGAGAAGGCAAACACACATTGCTTTTATACTGTAATAAAAAGAAAAACCCATAAGGTTTCCAGAGAAAGATTAATTTTTTTCCATTGAGGTGTCCATCTTTTAGATGTGAAATTGTCTTAGGTATCTATCAAAATATTCATCTGGGTATAAATAATATAGTAAATATATAGAATCTATCTGTTAAGAAAAAAGAGAGTGTCTGCTAGGGAAGAGGATGGAAGGACCCAGGAAGCTGGCTTGGCCTCCCTTGAAGTCCAGATTTGCAATCACATGAGCTTTGGCTACGTGACGCTGAAACAATGGGTTCATTGACTTATTTCAGGGAGGCAGTTGGTTGATTTGGTTAAAAACAAAATCACTAAAACAATGTCTAAATCCACTAGTCTGTTCCATCAAAATGGCTGACCCACTATACCAGGTAAATATTTTAGCAATTGAAACCATTTATAGAGGTCACACCCTTCAGCAAAGTAGAACCAATGCCAGAGTTCTGGTCCAAGAACTACTCAAGAAAGCCTTAATTCATGGACCATTCCAATGCATCAGATTGGCATGCAAAGAATCCCAGCTGACATTTTATAAGCAAGTTCTTGAATAACGAGTTTCATTTTTTTTTTTTTTTTGGTCTTACAACTCTATTGTAAACTAAACTAGACTACAGAGGGAATTCTACATCTTTCAAGATGTGTTTAATAAAGGTCTGTTTACAATGACTTTTGAGGCATGTATCTAGTAAAGAGTACTTTATGCAATGTCCCTTGTTATTAGCAACTCATAAATATTAAGTGTTTTTCAGTGACTTACATTTGGATGTGGTAGTAGTGATCAGGGCCATGTGCTGATGTCCTGGAGAGCAAACTCAATCCAAAGTGGTGCTGCTATTTGTGACAGAACATGTTTATTTACTCAGCCCCAGAGACAAAAGGAAAATTGATATGGGGGAAAGGGAAATAGGACAACTATTAAAGGTAGTCAAGAAATTTCACAGGTCTAAAGGAACTATTAAAAGGAAGGATGAAGTAGATTTTATATAATAAAATAGAATCCTACCTCTGATAAAAGACAAATCAGCCTGAATTTTTGAATAATCAATAGGATTCAAAATGACTATTTTCAATTGTAATCTCATTCTTAATGTTCTTCCAGAACTCTTAACCCTGAGAGAAGCAGGGCAAAATGTGGCCAAAGGATTCAGAAACTTTCTTTCCAACATCATCCCATCAGCCATCAGAAGGTAAAGATTTAGCCATGGCAAAGTCCGAGGTCCAAAATCAATTCTTTTCATTCTCTCTCTTGTTCTCCATTTTAGTTGATCCAAGTTTTTGACATCACAATTAAAATACTTCAAATTAAACCACAGTAAGAAAGCCTGTTTACTCCCCTACTAGGTTCAAACACATCCTGTTATGCACTGTTTAGGTGACAAACCTACATGGGATCATTATGAGATATTAGGTGCAAAGGTGAATAAACATACAAAATTACAAAAGTTTTTTTTTTCTTGTTTTTGCAAGCCCATAGATTGTGATGAAATAAAGTTTGTGAATAGCTGGTAAACTTATGGGCCTTTTAATGTGCAAAACCAAATAATTCCTAAAAGTTGTAATCCCAATTATGTTTCTCTTATAAATAATCTATAGATTTTCCTCTAAATACAAAAAAATTAAAGAAATTATTAAAGCCCATACTTAATACAAGACACAGTAAAAGGAGACGAATCTCCTGTTTTGAGCCCTATCTTAGCCGATTTCTGGACACTTTTGGTGAGATTTCATCACACTCATGAAGCCTGTGCTTTCTCAGTCCCCTAAATAGTGGCCTGAACCTTATTGTTCCCCAGAAAGCAGCTCCATGTGGCCAGATGCTCACGGCAGCTGCTCTGTGCAGTCCAAATGGTCTGGGATAGGAAGCCCAGTGATAATCGTCAGACACTTGTTCCACACGGTGAAGGTGGGGCACACGGGCTGCGCAAATGCGACATCGAAGGTGTAGAGGTGGATGGAGTTCAAAGCATCATAGAAGGCGATAGAGCCATTATCATAGTCCAGCAGGATGCCCACGCGCCGGAGGTGGGGGGCAGGCTCAATGGGGATTTCCTTGCTATTATGTCTCACCACCCAGTTATTGTTGCAGCGGCAGAGCGCCCAGGAAGCAGAGTTCTTCCCAATCCATTCGTGCTTTGGGGCTGATTTGTAAGCAAGGCCAATGGCATACCTGCAGAAACAAAACAGCAACAACAAAAACAATGAGCCATGTTGCACATGCACATTAAATCTGTTCTATGGTCCTCAGGGGTTATGAAAAGAGGATCATTTGTTGTCCCTCTTCATTTTCTTTAAGTGAAAGCTTGGCAAGAACCCCAACATCTGTGTTCCTCATCTCCTTCCTTCCCAAACATACAGTGGGTAGAAAAAAGCATTGTATTTACCCACATTTCTGTTTTCAGCTCAGACACTATGGAGAATTTGAACTTTGTGTTTTGCTGCTTTTTTTCACTCATAAAAACCTACACAATGAATTCGCTAGACCAGTGCTGACCAAAAGAACTTTCTGCAATGATTGAAATATTCTGCTCTGCTCAATATGGTAACCACAAGCCACATGTGGCTACTGGGCACTTGAGCTGCAGCTGGTGAGACTGAGGAACTGAACTTTAAATTTATATAATTTTCATTAAGTTAAATGATTTAAATAGCTGCTTGTGGCTTATTGGACAGCACAACTCTAGACCTTTTGACCTTCTTATATTTTTCACTTGACACCATGCCTGTCACTTTCTGATTCTGAATGCACTTTGCCAAGAGCAAGCACAGAGGATGATTTCCATTTGTGGGGATAAGTCCTTTTGTCATTAGTCAGTCCTAGTTTTCTCATGTATACCACAGGGACAATGATAGTTTCCATCTTGCAGTGTTATTTTAAGGAGTAAAGGAGAGAATACATGTTAAGTCCTAGGCACAGGACCTGGCATGTAATATTCAGTAACTCTTATTTTATTATTATTGCTTGATGACACATATTAACAATAAGTACCAGCATCAGAATTTGAACTTAGGATGACTCAAAACCCACAAACATGAACTACATTCTACAATGCTGTCCCTAATCAGAAATTGTGCAGTTCATCACTGCCAAGAGCCTTTCTGATTATATTTCCTACTACATTGAAAAAAAATTCTGAACGTGTTTGAGCAGACAGATCTTCTGGTTATTCTAAATGTTCTCTCACTGCTCAAAAAAAATCTTAAGAATTCTTTCTATAATGTTCTAAGCTTCATAATCTCTTCTTACCCCTCTGAGGCATGCCTCTAATATTCATAGTATTTCGGTTATTAAGGTAAACAAAACCCATCATTCTTAATAAAGAGTAAATGACTCACAGTTGAACTTTTAATATGTTATAGCAGAAACCAGTCTAATTGGATATTAACATATGGTACCTTACCCAATGCAGAGAGAAAACCTTCATGGGTCTTTAATAAAATGTCATTCTTTAAAAATATCACACTGGACTTAAAATACAATCACTTTAAGAGAGGTGTGTTTAAAAAGAAAATCAATAGAACATGCCATCATTAAATCCAAAAGGAGGATGGAATTGACAGTCCGCCAAGCCCAGTGTGCAGGCCTGTCTGTCATCAGTGCTGCATCCTCTCTTCCCTCCCATCCGTCTTCTCCTGCTTATGAGGAGAATCCAAGTTGCATTTCCCAGAATCACCTTTCCTACAGGACTCTGGGTCAGGCTCTGCTATTGTGATGCCTTTGCACAAGATCCAGAAGTGCTTAGAGGAGGGGAAACACTCTTTCCTGATGGCAGACAGTAGACGTGCAGTTTGTGGAAGCTTCTAGATGAGCTCCTGAGTACACCTGCCTTATGCTGTGGGCAACTTTGCAGCAGCTACAGCTCATCACGACTTCATGAACTAGAGTAGCAGACTCCCTGACTTCATGCCCCAGCCTTTCCAGGGTCCTATAAGCTTCTGGCCTCCTTCATCTGTGGAGTGCCTCAAGGATCTCAAATGTCTTCTTTTTATCTGATACACTGATATGTTTGGCTGTATCCCCACCCAATTTTCATATTGAATTCCCACATGTTGTGGGAGGGACCCAGTGGGAGGAAACTGAATCATGGGGCAGATGCTACCCATGCTGTTCTCGTGATAGTGAATAAGTCTCATGAGAGATGATGGTTTTAAAAAGGGGGAATTTTCCTGCACAAGCTCTCTTTTTGCCTGCTGCCATTCATGTAAGATATGACTTGTTTTTCCTTGCCTTATGCCATGATTACAGGGCTTCCCCAAGCCACATGGAACTGTAAGTCCATTATAAACCTCTTTTGTAAATTTCCCAGTCTGAGTTATGTCTTTATCAGCAGCATGAAAATGGATTAATACAGAAAATTGGTACAAGGAGTGGGGTACTGCTGAAAAGATAGCCAAAAATGTGGAAGCAACTTTGGAACTGGGTAACAGGCAGAGGTGGGAACAGTTTGGAAGGCTCAGAAGAAGACAGGAAAATGTAGGAAGGTTTGGAACTTCCTAGAGACTTGTTGAATGGCTTTGATAAAAATGCTGATAGTGATATGAACGATAAAGTCCAGGCTGAAGTGGTCTCAGATGGAGATAAGGAACTTGGTGGGAACTGAAGCAAAGGTGACTCGTGTTATGTTTTAGCAAAGAGATTGGTGGCATTTTGCACCTGTCCTAGATATTTGTGGAACTCTGACCTTGAGAGAAATGATTTAGGATATCTGGTGGAAGAAATTTCTAAGCAGTAAAGCATTCAGGCTGTGACTTGGATGCTGTTAAAGGCATTCAGTTTTGTAAGGGAAGCAGAGCATAAAAGTTCAGAAAATCTGCAGCCTGACAATGTGATAGAAAAGAAAATCCCATTTTCTGAGGAGAAATTCAAGCTGGCTGCAGAAAATTACATAAGTAAAAGGATCTGAATGTTAATCCCCAAGAAAATGGGGAAAATGTCTCTAGGGCATGTCAGAGGTCTTCACAGCAGCCCCCCCCACCATCACTGGCCTGGAGGCCTAGGAGGAAAAAGTGCTTTTGTGGGCTAGGCCCACAAGGTCCTCATGCTGAGTGCAGCCTAGGGACTTAGTGCCCTGCATCCCAGCGGCTCCAGCCCTGGCTGAACAGGGCCAACATAGATCTCAGGCTATGGCAGCTTCCACATGGTGTTGAGCCTGCAGGTGCACAGAAATCAAGAATTGAGGGTTGGGAACCTCTGCCTAGATTTCAGAGGATATATGGAAATGCCTAGATGCCCAGGCAGAAGTTTGCTGCAGGGGTGGAGCTCTCATGGAGAACCTCTGCTAGGGCGGTGCAGAAGGAAAATGTGGGGTCAGAGCCCCCACACAGAGTCTCTACTGGGGCATTGTATAGTGGAGCTGTGAGAAGAGGGCCACTGTCCTCCAGACCCCAGAATGGTAGATCCAACGACAGCTTGCACCATGCACCTGGAAAAGCCACAGACAGACACTCAATGTTAGCCCATGAAAACAGCTGGGAGGGAGGCTGTACACTACAAAGCCACAGGTGCGGAGCTACCCCAGACCATGGGAACCTACCTCTTGCATCAGTGTGACCTGGATGTTAGACATGGAGTCAAAGGAGATCATTTTGGAGCTTTAAAATTTGACTGCCCCATTGGATTTTGGACTTGCATGGGGCCTGTAGCCCCTTTGGTTTGGCCAATTTCTTCCATTTGGAATGGCTGTATTTACCCTCTGCCTGTACCCCCATTGTATCTAGGAAGTAACTAACTTGCTTTTGATTTTATAGGCTCATAGGTAGAAGCCTTTTCTCAGATGAGATTTTGGACTGTGGACTTTTGAGTTAATACTGGGTTAAGACTCTGGGTGACTGTTGGGAAGGCACAATTGATTTTGAAGTGTGAGGACATGAGATTTGGGAGGGGTCAGGGGCAGAATGATATGGTTGGGCTATGTCCCCACCCAAATCTCACCTTGAATTTCCACCTGTTGTGGGAGGGACCCAGTGGGAGGTAACTGAATCATGGGGGCAGGTCCTTGCCATGCTGTTCTTGTGATAGTGAATAAATCTCATGAGAGCTGATGATTTTTAAAAGTGGGAGTTTCCCTGCACAAGCTCTCGTTTTGCCAGCTGCCTTCCATGTAAGATGTGACTTGTTTCTCTTTGCCTTCTACCATGATTGTGAGGCTTCCCCAGCTACATGGAACTGTAAGTCCATTATAAAACTCTTATAAATTGATCAGTCTTGGTTATGTCTTTATCAGCAGTGTGAAAATGGACTAATATATATATATACTTTGGAAAGGTTTTCATTTTGCAATTGTATCTCCCCTCCACCCCCAAAGATGTTCTATACGCCCCAGTAGACACCATTTCCATTTTTCAGACAATTTGGAACCTGCATTTGCATCACAAAATCACCACATCTGTATTGCTTCCTTCTTGTTGTGGCACAGCATTTTTATTTTGTATTACTTTGATGTTTACTTCTGATTTGAACTTTACCTAAAGCCCATGAAATAGCTGTGGTAGGTATGGCTGACTACGTGTAGCAGATAGAAACAGAGAAGGTTAAAATTGGGAGCAAAATCCAGAATTGCACGCTGCTCCCTCCCCTTCTGGTCTAGTAATCTTTGCATGAACCCGTTATTACTCGTTTAGTTAACACCATTTCATAAAACACCAAGTGCACACTAGCATTAGAGAGTAAGAAAATAACTAAGTGTATAGTCCATTAAGCAAAGGAAAATACCATTATATTATCTTTAATCTGTGAAACTAGGTACATATTTCCATTGAGCTTGAAAGGTGCAGGCAGAATGTAATGTTCCATTAAGTTAAGCAGTGAGACACAGAGAATTCAAAGTATAAAAATTATGTCTCTCAGAGCAATGTTAACATGCCCCATTGCACAGATCATAATGTACACATTAATTTAAAGTCAGGACTATATTTCACAAGAAAATATATGTCATTAGCTGTTGTAAATCAAGATGTCACAGGCATTTAATCATGGGGGGGGGGGCACACCTTCCTTGCTAATACCCCCAGGAAATGTAAAGTGACTTTCTACATTAAGATTTTTCTGAAATTGACACAATCAGGATTATAAAGATTAATTGTGTGGCAATTAATTTTTGAATTTCTTTTCCCCCTCATGAGTTAGTTTTGACATCTGGAGGGTGTTTTCAAGGTAATGCTGATCTGTGTTTATATAACTGAAGTGGTCTGATGGAATTTCCCAAACTATTCATCAATGGCAATGAGATCATTATGACCAGGTTTCATTTATTATAAATAATTACTAATAGAGTAATAATCATTTAGACCCTGGATTCTATCCCAGATTAATGCAGCATATTAATTAACTAGAAACATTTGCTTTTTTGCACCCGCTTTCATTGTGTTTTCCTTTTTACTTTAATTTTGCCCCATTGCAGCTAAAAATTGCAAATGCCAATTTAGCCCAGAGCCTAGTGGGATGAAGGATTTGCTCTCCATCCTCTGGCAGGATGTTGGAACAGGAAAATGTTCTGGGCAAAGAGAATTATGAGGATAACAACAGAGGAAAATCTTTTCGCTCAGCCAATATAGTATGTAACATTATTGGGAGAGATAGGAAGCTTATAATTCACTTCTTAGATTCTTGGCTAATATCTACGTACAATATAGGGACTCAGACATGCTTACATTATTTGCATAGGTTTGAAATGAAAGGTTTTTTTTTAAATATATAAATAAGAAGTGTTTTATCATGCTTATGTTGAAAGAAACACTGTTACACTCACCATCTTCAGGCTACGCAGTTTTGAATGTTGATTTTATTTTCAAAGCAAGGATTAAGCTATCATTCATTAATCATCCTATCGTATACCCTAGAGAGTAATTATAGCATTTCAGAAATATACCACCCTTTTGTGAATAGCAGCATGTCATGGTGGTTAAGAGCAGGGAACAGCAAACTACTACCCAGGGGCCAACTCTGGCCCTCTGCCTGTTTTTATAAATGAAGTTTTATTGGAACACAGCCATACCCATTTGTGTAGGTGTTGTCTGTGGCTGCTTTCCCACTACAACAGCAGGGTCGAATATTAGTGACAAAAATCATTTGGTGTGCAAAACCAGAAATATTGGATCTCTGGCCCTTTATAGATCATGTTTGTGGACTGCTGGTTAAGAGCCTGACCCTTGACTGCAGACTTCCTGACTCTGCCACTTGTGAGCTTTGTAACCTTGTGATCTTCAGCATATACCTCAGTCACCTCATCAGTATAGCATCTACCTTTGTAGGGCTGTAAGGCTGAATAAATGAGTTGACATCTGTAAAATGCTTAGACCAGTGCCTGGCACATACTTACCATATGAGGGGTTGTTAAATAAAAATAAAATAGCTTCCTTTTTGATCAATAGCAAGCAGGCATTTGTGAGACAGTCAAAGTAAGGGATGCAGTTTCTGGTTGTGGATTAAGCAAGGTTAACTTTGTGAGGTTAACTAATTCCAATGTAATTGTGTCCTGACCTTTGCCCTTATTCTAAGAGAACTCAGTGGGCTAAAGTCACTGGGCTGGATCTAACAGACCTCTTGAAATTGTTCCCAGCCTATGATTACTGCTTCAACCCCACCATTCAGCCCTTAGCTGTTTGCACTAATTGGTCCAGTCTAGAATCATAAAACAAACAAGGCAACAGAAATTAGTTTTGTATAATGATGAAGAGTGATATTTTAAAGGAGGAAATGGCAAGCTTTTTTTCTTGAAAAGACCAGAAAGTAAATATTTTTGGCTTTGTGTACCATATGATTCTCTCTTAACTATTCAATTCTGCTCTTGTGGCTAAAAGGCAGCCATGGACTATATGTAAAAGAAATGGACCTGGCTGTATTCCCATACAACTTTATTTACAAAACCAGGTAGCAGGCCAGGTTTGGCTCATGGGCTTTGGTTTACTGACCCATGTTTCATGTTAGGAAAGAGCAGTATTAGAATGGAATAGCTTTTCCAATGACCAGAGCTCTATAATCTTGAACAGAGAACCCACAGATGTGGATGTTAGAAATATATAGCTGTTGTTTGAATCTGCTGAGTTTGAAGGTATTGGTTATGTAGCATTATCCTAGCAATAGCTGACTAACACAACTTTTCTGCATTTTTTTCTTCAAGATGCATTTCAGTATGGGTTGACTACAGAATGAGATGTGCGTTTTTATAACTGCAGGACAATAGATATAAGTCACCTACCATGTGCTTCCACTTATGACCACTTCCCAATAATGACGGCCACTATCAATAAACACATTTCCAGCTACTCCATAGCTCCCTTGGCTGGTGAAGCGTTCAGGCGTGTGACTCTTCTTGGATGATGACTCATCACGTTCTACTGTCAAGTTATCATGGGACACCTTCAGTTTTCGATGAGCAGATTTGGGATCCAGTTTAAATGGTTGGCCTGAAAACAAGTTCACAAAACAGAAAATGGAAGAGGAAGAGGACTGTTTGTTTTATCATAACCAATAGCATATTTTCATAATCAGATTTAAAAGACAGGAACAAGCCAGCCCTCCTTGAGTCATGCCTCATATCACAAAGTGGTATCTTATATTTTAATATTAATTTAAACATTATAAACAACTTTCAAAGACATTTGGTTGCACAGTTATAATAATACTCAAAAGATAATAGGGAGCAGCAACTCTGTGTAAAGTATAGTACACAGTAAGAGTGAATAAGAACACATTTCTGCCTTTATAAGCTTTCAGTCTACCAGTTCTAAGATAGGGATCCAGTGGTGGTATGCCAACTATTCAACAACAGCATGGACAAGGCTTAACCAGAACACATAGTGTGAGCTAGCTTCATGTATTCCCGGTATACACAAGCAGCACAGGTACATACTGGCTGGATAGTAGCATCCTAAAAAGAAGGAATGAAGACTCCATTTTCAACCACTGCAGTGTTCTATCCAGCATAAAGTGCATTCACGCTCAATAGACTTCAGACCAGAAACCAAACAAATCAAGATCTTAGGTCTTCTCATTATAGAATATTCTAGAGGCTTACATTATTCTGAGATTATTAAATATTAAAGCATTACTCTTAGGAATTTAGGATGACAATACAATTTTCAGGCCACAAAATTAGGAAAAAATGTGATAGTAATGCCTGGGTTTTCTACTCATGAAATTATTTATATATAATAAGGCTTTCTCTATTTCACTACTCACATTTGTATCTTAAAGATTTCCCTATTAAAACATCTTGGCAGAGTCACACCTAGACATTTTGTCATAGCTGTTACTTCTTTGACAATTCACTATTGGTTTGGAGTACTGCCTGTCATTCAACACTGCATTGGGCACAAGGCAGGAAATGAGTTACAATCTGATGCAAATGCAATGGTGTCCAAACTCCACAGCCACTGTTGCAGTTGGCAGGTTCCTTCTGTCCAGTATACAGCTCTCAGACAATCACAGGAAAAGATTTGGTAAATTTGACTACGGCAATACATGATGCTGGGTGAGAAACTGACCCAGTGAGCATGGGGCAGTATGTTGTCATATGTGAGTAGGCCAAAGGATTTTCAGTTGCCTCTTAGATACAAACAACACCAGCACCTCTAAAATCTTTCTTTTAGGTCAGGGACCAGCATAATTTTTCTGCAAAGGGCATGATAGCAAATATTTTTGGCTATGCAGGCCATGTGGTCTCTTTTGTGACTATTCAACTCTTCAGCTGTAGTGAGGAGGCAACCACTGACAATAGGTAAATAAATGGGCATGGTTATATGTTAATAAAACTTTATTTACAAAATCAGGCAGCCAGATTTGGCCCTTGAGCTATAGTTTGCTGACCCTTGTTTTAAAAATCTATTTCTGTACATATCAAAGAAAAGCTTAGGCTGGGCTGGTGGCTCACACCTGTAATCCCAGCACTTTGAGAGGCCAAGGCTGGTGGATCACCTGAGGTCAGGAGTTCCAGACCAGCCTGGCCAACATGGTAAAACCCCATCTCTACTAAAAACACAAAAATTAGCCAGGCATGGTGGCGGGCACCTGTAATTCCAGCTACGCAGAAGGCTGAGGCACAAGTATCGCCTGAACCTGGGAGGCAGAGGTTGCAGTGAGCCGAGATCATGCTACTACGCTCTAGCCTAGGCAACAGAGTAAGACATCGTCTCAAAAAAACAACAATAAAAAAGAAAAGAAAAGCTTTAAAGGGGGAGCAGAGAAAATCCTCAAGTGCTGAGCAGGGATTGGACATTCTCAGAGGCAGTAAGATCTATTGAATTACATGTGTAGTTTAAATTTTGACTTGTAAAAAAAAGTCCTTAGGAATGATCATGCCAGCCACTATTAGAGATAAACTAAGAACTAAGACGAGTATGAAGACAGCTTTGCTTAAAATATTTCAATTTTTAAAGGTGGAAGGTAGAATATGGATAAAAATGATTAGATACTAATGGGCAGAGCAGGAAGAAATTCCCTAATGGCACCCATCATTTACAATGAAGGCCAAGTTCTGCTTGGCCTTCTTCCGATGAGAAATATCAGAATGTCAGAGCCATCGGAAAGATTGGCCTTGTAATGGTGAGATACTGCCTCAAACATCCTGCATGCCTTGGCTCACACCCTCACCCATGCATGTGTGGAGTAGGATCATGCAATCTTAGTGAGCAAATTCTGCCCGGGCCTCAGATGTGTTTCCCAAACAAACCACTACCCACTCTGCTCAAATTCAAGGCTTTTGCTGCAATGAGGAGAAAGCAGTTCAAGAATTAGAGTAATAGCTTACTTTACTAAATAATTCAATTCATTATAATATTTGTATGGGACACGACTCTTATTCAGGTTATTGTTTACTTATATGGACAACTCTTTGAGTAATCTTCTGATATCGTGCCCAGCTGCCGGTCCCCCTTCCTTGTAATCCACTCACCACATCATAGTGCAAGAGAGCTTCATTTCAAGGAAATGTTCATCCTGCCTGTTTTATTTAAATTCTCCAAACTCTCCCTCACCAATCACTGGTATATAAATAAACTCCCTGGTGTGGCCCAGGAGGGCTTCACAATCTGTTCTTTTCTCCAGCTTCCTGGCTGACCTATCCTCCCAATCTAAGACACACTTTAACCACACTGATCAATTTTCTGTTCCATAAATATGTTTTCCTTGTCTCTGGGCTTTTGCACATGCTTTTCCTTCTGCATGGAACACTGTCTGCTCCTCACATCCCCTGCTCCTAACGTACCTTGGAAAGCCTCTCAAGGTTGTGCTGGGGCACCCTGGCTTTGTAAACTTAGAACCTCTCATGGTTACTACAATCAGAGATTTCACACATTGAATGATAATTAGGACTAATGTGCTTTATCCCCCAATAGTCTATGAGCTTTTTGAGAGAAGCACACCTTAGTTGAAGATATTCATAGTATCCTTGGCATCTTGCATAGCATCCCAAACACACTAGGTGCTCAAACATATTTTTTGAAGGAACAAATATTTACATGTTCAAATGCAAATCAAAAACTGCCAATCTGAGTGTGAATAGGTATTGTGCCATTTGTTATATGATCGTAAAGAAACATATCATCATGTTATATTTTTTTATGTACTTAGAATTATTTTGAGATGGTCTTTTTGACAACTCATAAATGAAACTAAAATATTCCCATTTTAAAAGCGAAGGAACACTAAATGCAGTGTGGGATCCTGGATTGGGTCCTGGAATAGGAAAAGAACATTAGTGGAAGGCTGGTAAAATCTGAATAAAGTCTGGAGTTTAGTTATGAGTAAGGCATCAATGTTAATTTCTTAATTATGACAACTGTACCAAGGTTACATAGGATGTCAACATTTGGGCAAACTGGGTTAAGGGTATACAGAACTCTCTGTATTATCTATGGATTTCTTATCAATCTACAGTTATTCTAAGACAAAAGTCTATTTAAAAAATATGAAGAAACTAGCCACATAGGTATATGGGTACCAAGTGGGAGAGCCACAGTCTTCTCCTTCTTAATTCAGTGCTCTCTTTACATCCCTTTGCTCTTTCTCTAGGATACAACACATTCCTCTAGGACACAACACTTGTACTGAGAAACAAGAATATGGTTTAAATGAGGGTTCCCCTTGAAAAGCACTTAATTGTTCCTGCTGACTGTCTGGCAACCTCACAACATGGCGCCATACCAACATGCTCCAATTTGCTTTCTCTTGGGAGGTCTTATGCAAATAAACACCATGTTACATAACATAATATTCCTGGATCAAAAGGATGTAAAGAAAGAAGAGAAGATAAAACAAAACACATGTGTGCAGAGACAGAGAGAGGGAGATGACAGTATCAGGAGATACACATACAGGCCAGATCATTCTCTGTGATGGGTGCTGTCCTGTGTATAGGGGATGTTTCCCATCATCCCTGGCCTACACTCACTACATGCCAGTAGCATCCACTCCAGTTGTAACAACTAAAAACCTCTTTCAGATATTACTAAATGTCTTCAGTGGGGTGGGTTAGAGAGGGACGAAGAAGTGTCCTTGATTGAGAACCACAGACCCGGACTGTTTTCTGGAACAAAAGAAAGAATTTCTGAAGAGTTATTAGTTGGCTATTCTGCTGTGAAAAATAACACTATCTGGTTTAGACTTGGGAGGAGGCAAGTGTCCAGGAATTTATGGCCATTGTGAGATATCACATTTATCCCTTCCAGACTTAGTTCAATTTCATAGAATTACTTTGAAAAATGAATTATTATTTTTAATTGGAAAAGTGGAGATGTCATTTTTATTATTACTCTGACCATAGTCATTTTATATAATCATTCATATTTTTACCATTTAATGTTATGATTATACTCATAAGCTTTAGCATAGATACCCCATTTAGTTGGCACTGTTGAATGTCAGCACAGGCATGAAAAATGTAGGCGAGTTTCTTTTGATTAAAACAGTACCCTAAATAGACTCACATGTCAGATGTGATAACAATCCCATATTTCTGACTTACTTGCTTATGATTGTCCATAAACCAGTAATAGGTTATCCAAAGTCATTAAAATACATTGATTTGTAAAATTACATTCAGTAAAAATTTATGTAGAAAACAAAATTTAATTCAGAGTAATAAGTAGTTTTGTTTTGTTACACATAATGAGTGCATCTAAGTAAATTCCACTACAAGGTCTTATTAAATATATTTAGTTATGATTGCTAGATGATTAGCATGATTTTCTGAAGTATAAGAAATAGAGTTGGAAAACTGTCTTGAAGATTATAATTATGTGGCATCACATAATTATCACACAGGACCTGACAACCAGAAAAAATATATTTTGTATGTAAGTTGTGATGCCAGAAAGCAAAGTTATGAAATCCGTTTTCCATTAACAGTTTATAAGAGAGTTATTTCTAGGTTTTTCCTAACACATACTTAGTAATCATGTCAATTATGTGACCAAGTTGGGGATATAAGAATGTGAGCAACCCATGGACCATAGAGAGAAGTTAAACTTATTAGCATGAATGAGGTATTCAAAGTTGAGAGTAAAAAATAAAATCAGAAGAGCTCTTATCACTAAATCTTGAAGGATTGCAACAAATATGCAATTAATTTATGATGGGCCTATGAAGCAGATAGCAAAGGAGGGGCAAAAGAGGAAAGAAGAAATCCAGAAGATATCCCAGAAGCTAAAGAAAGAGCTTTATGAATGAAGGTACATGTACAAGCTGTCAAGAACTAAGAAAGGTGACTGACCCAGTTGCGATTGGATATAGCCAGATTTGCTATGCTTTGTTTTTTAAAAAAAATACATATTTATTTCTATGTTACCTAAAATAAAAATTCATGGTATATCTAAATAAGAAGTCAACTTTAATAACCTGATAGCTTTGATCATACAAATATTAAAACTTCTGACAACCAAAAATTAAATACCAAATTAAAGAATAGTAAAAATTAGAAAAAGCTTTGGCAGCACATATTATGAAGATTTATGATACAGTATTATTATACATCAATAAAAATGATCACTGCTATAGAAAAATGGGACAAGAAAAAAGCTGAATGGGCAGTTCAGAAAAACAGTAATGCATCTATCTGGTAAATTAAAATAATACTCAGCAAATGAACATCAAATTTCTGTACTGTAAAGGTGAGGACCAAGTCCTGAAAACTGTTAACTCTTCCTCATTTGGAAGTTACCTTCTACATTCTGTCTCCCAAACTAATAGTAGTTAATTAGGTTTACATTCAGGTTTTATAGGTTGATTAAAATTTATAAACTGTAATAATATCTTTCTGAAAGAAATTTTTTGAGTGATCATAGTTTAAAAAATTATTGAATAGTCACAAAAGCATAACAAATGTTACTGGAATTCAGGGCTATAAAGTGGAATTAAAGAAAAGCAAAAGAATGCCTTTTTTTCTTATCAACTAGAAGGAATGTGTAGGTATTTCAATACATAAATTAAGGATGAATGTTTAAATAAATGCATAAATGAAATTTGATGACCTAGAGTTGAGAGCACTCTATAGTTCTAGGCTTGTCAATAACATTTTTATGCATGTTTTCTCTTAAAAAGATCTATTTTGAGGAATACATAAGCTACTCTAATGGAAAAATAATAAATATTTTTGTCTCTGAGATCAAATGTATGTTGGCCAACGTGTCATTTACATATTCAGAATTTTTAGGACTCTCTTCTGATGTACATAGAAATATATTGAGAATATCAGCAATGACATTTAAAATGCATTATGTTTATCAATA
Organism: Cheracebus regulus; assembly: GCA_963574635.1. NCBI lineage: Eukaryota > Metazoa > Chordata > Mammalia > Primates > Pitheciidae > Cheracebus > Cheracebus regulus. Next base: position 23,298 of record CAUYQU010001022.1, read on the forward strand.
GAAGTTTATGCCATTTTAGTAATGTCAGGATAATGAATAGCATATAATTCATAGAAAAATGGCCTGGAGCAGATGCACAGAATTAACATAGGATGAATTCATCTGGTAATAAATCAAAAGACATTTTCAGTTTTATAATCTTAATATTTCAAGAAGTTAATCTTAATTCACAATTTATTTTCATGATTTGAACATTTTGAACCATTCATTTAACCTCAAATTATGTCATTTAACCTAAATGGACATTATTTTTATGTTTTTGAGAGGTTAAAGTTTTCTAATATATTGTGCTGAAAGATATCTTTGAAATTGAGATAAACACACTTTTCCAAGAGAAAGTTTCCTCTAATTCCAATATCCTGTTTCCTCCCTGTTTATCCAATACTTTTAAACATAGCTTGTTCAAAGATTTGATGCAGTCTTTCAAAAACATGCTTAAGTGTTGTTTACATGTGCATGTCCAATACAATTAATGAAATCAAAAATCTCTGGAGCACTAAACTACTGTCTTCCTTTTCTTTGTATTTTCCTACATGCATAATATAGTTCAATGGTTTTCTTCCCTGGTTAAGCATCTCAGTGATCTATGAGGCTTTAAAACATATGGTGAGAGAGGCCAGCATCCTTACCCATTCATACTGAGTTTCAAACTGAGTCTGACTCTCCTTGGGTGGCCTCTCATTTTCATTTTGAAAAATCTTCACAGATGACAGTGGGACTGAATTAACACTTTTTAGATTATAAATAATAATAATAAAAAAACTTATCTTGCACTATCTTGTAAAAGAGGAACTTACTTTAGGCATACAAAGGTCTCTTACAGAAACAGAGTAGAGATGTGGCCAGATCCCATTGAAGGTGCTCCATAGGAGCTTCACTCGCAGTCTCCTTTTTGGTCCCCATTTTGTCTCTGCAAGCCAGCTTCATTCTTCTTTCCTTTTACATGTAAGCATCCTCTGTTTCCCAGTTTCTGGGTTTACATGTTTTCATTTCAAGAAAGCAGTCAGACTTGCTCTTGAATCCTTTAGTTGATTTTTTTTTTTTTGAGATGGAGTCTCCCTCTGTTGCCCAGGCTATAGTGCAGTGGCATGGTCTTGGCTCATTGCAACCTCCACCTCCTGAGTTCAGGTGATCCTCTTACCTCAGCCTGCCGAGTAGCTGGGATTACAGGCGTCCACCACCATGCCCAGCTAATTTTTGTATTTTTAGTAGACACGGGGTTTTACCTTGTTGGCCAGTCTGGTTTTGAACTCCTGATCTCACGTGATCTGCTCACTTCGGCCTCCCAGAGTGTGGGGATTATAGGTATGAGCTATTGCGCCTGGCCTGAATCCTTTAGTTCTGACTGTTGAGTTTGGCTCAGGTTTTAAATCTTAGTTCATGGCCATATTTTACAATTACTGCTCCTACCACAGGTAGTATGAGAGCAAAGTGATTGGATTGGTGTGAAGAAGCTGGGAAGACCAATTACAATGTCCACTATAAAGGCATGTCTAGGATTCAGAATCACTGGATAATTTATTTAAACAACAAACATTTACTGAGCTCATAGCAGGTGTCCCATTGGGCACGGAATACAAAACTAAGCAGTATACATGTGGTTCCTGGTTGCAAGATGCTTAAAATATTCTGTTTGATTCTTGATGACTTTTCAGAAAATCATGTTCACTTATAGATTGAGTGACTGAAGAACTAGTGAAACCAGATGTTGAGAGAGATATTTTCAAAGGCTGTGTTCTCTGTAAGAATCCAGTAATTTTATCCTTTTATTTTACTGCCAGTGAGGAACAGATGATGACAACAGAAAGACTGTACATTGTGTGAGTACGGGTGTGGTGGCGGGGCAGAAAAAGGCAGGTAGAGAAGGAGATAAAAGTGTGTGAGGGGGAGGAGAGAAAAGAAAAGATGAGGTTTTATATATTGCTAAATTCTTCAGCATTCCTAATATCTTATCTTCTTACTTGTTCTTATGGTGATATAGGGTTATTTTCTACATTTTGGTTGATCACTTCCAAAGCTATGTTTAGAGACATAAATTCTAAGAATCCACAAAGATAATAACCTTTGGAGAGAGATCCAAGATGGCGGATTAGGAGCAGCTCAGGATTGCAGCTCCCAGTGAAAGTGCAGAGGGTGAGTGGACGCCGAATTTCCAGATGGATTTTTATTACCCCCAGACCAGGAGATTCCCAGGCGGAGCAGCCCCACGGGTCACCAGTGCGGCTGTTGTGGCTGGTGCGGCTGTTTTGGCCGGCGCGGCTGTTTCGGCCGGCGCGGCGGGTCTCCGTACAAAATACACTGATCTGTGTGCCCTTTTAACTGGCGAGTGGAGCTACGGGAAGGCAGATTAAAAAGGGGACTGAATCAGGGAGCCAGCCCAGGAGATCCCCAGGCAAAAAAGCGCTACGAATCTCAGCGCCTCTGTTTCAGCCTGCGCAGTGTGTCCCCGCAGGGGAAATCACACAGATCCCGGCGCCTTTTCAACAGGCGACTGGAACACCTGGGAATCGACCATTCAACTAAGAAAACAAAAGGCTCTGCGACAGCGAGCCAGGTGATGAGGCTCGGCTAAAACAGCAATTGGAAAAGCTCTTGGTTAAGAGTTTCCCAGCGGGCGCAGCTGAACCCGGGACGGTCCAGTTCTGTGGGGGAGGGATGTCTGCCATTACGGGGCGCTCCACCACTACAGAGGAAGTCCACCATTGCGGAGGCAGCCTGCTGTTGCCAAGGCAACCCGCCATTGCCAAGGTAACCCGCCATTACAGAGGCGGGCCACTATTGCCGAGGCAGGTCTAATTACACCCATATAAACAGGACTGCAGGGAAGTTCTCATGGCAGCTGGGCGGAGCTCACAGCAGCTCAGCAAAGCCTCTGCAGGCAGACAGGGACTGGGCTGCCTCCTTGCTGGGCAGGGCAGCCCTGAAAAGAAAAAAAAAAAGGCAGCAGCACACCGGAAACTCATAAATAAAGCCCTAACTCCCCGAGACAGAA
>CAUYQU010001024.1:0-22915 GCA_963574635.1 Cheracebus regulus
AATCAGGCAAGAAAAAGAAATAAATGGTATTTAATTAGGAAAAGAGAAAATCAAATGGTCTGTATTTGCAGATGACATGATTGTGTATTTAGAAGACCCCATTGTCTCAGCCCCAAATCTCTTTAAGCTGACAAGCAACTTCAACAAAGTCTCAGGATACAAAATCAATGTGCAAATATCACAAGCATTCCTATACACCAATAATAGACAAACAGCCAAATCATGAGTGAACTCCCATTCACAATTGGTACAAAGGGAATAAAATACCTAGGAATATTACTAACAAAGGATGTAAAGAACCTCTTCAAGGAGACCTAGAAACCACCTCTCAAGGAAATATGAGAGGACACAAACAGATGGAAAAACCTTCCATGCTCATGGTTAGGAAGAATCAGTATCATGAAAATGGCTGTACTGCCCAAAGTAATTTACAGATTCAATGCCATCCCCATCAAGCTACTATTGACTTTTTTAACAGAATTAGAAAAAAAACTTTAAACTTCATATGGACCCAAAAAGGAGTCCACATAGCCAAGACAATACTAAATGCGTGTGCACACACACAAAAAAACAAACAAACAATGCTTGAGCCATCATACTAACTGACTTCAAACTATACTACAAGGCTACAGTAGTAAAAACAGCATGGTACTGGTACCAAAACAGAGATATATAGATCAATTGAACAGAACAGAGACCTCAGTAATAACGCCACAAATCTACAACCATCTGCTCTTTGGCAAACCTGACAAAAACAAGCAATTCGGAAAGGATTCCCTATTTAATAAATGGTGTTGGGAAAACTGGCTAGCCATATGCAGAAAGCAGAAACTAGATCCTTTCCTTACACTTTATACAAAAATTAACTCCAGATGGATTAAAGATTTAAACATAAGACCTAACACCACAAAAACCCTAGAAAAAGCCTAGTTAATACCATTTAGGACAAATATCGGCAAATGCTTCATGACTGAAACACCAAAAGCAATGACAACAAAAGCCAAAATAGACAAATGGGATCTAATTAAACTTAAGAGCTTCTGCATAACAAAAGATACTATTATTATCAGGAACTGACAACCAAAAAAATAGCAAAAATTTTTGCAATCAATCCATCTGACAAAGGGCTTATATCCAGAATCTACAATGAACTTAAACAAACTTACAAGAAAAAAAATAAGCAACCCCATCAAAAAGTGGGCAAAGTATATGAAAAGACATTTCTTAAAAGAAGACATTTATGCAGCCAACAAACATATGAAAAAAAGCCCATCATCACTGATCATTAGAGAATTGCCAATCAAAATCACATTGAGATACCATCTCATGCCGATTAGGATGGTGATCATTAAAAAATCAGGAGACAACAGATGCTGGAGAGGATGTGAAGAAATAGGAATGCTTTTGCATTGTTGGTGGGAGTGCAAATTAGTTTAGCCATTGTGGAAGACAGTGTGGCAATTCCTCAAGGATCTAGAAATAGAAATACTATTTGACCCAGCAATCCCATTACTGAGTATACAAATATATAATCCAAGGGATCATAAATCATTCTGTTATCAAGACACATGCACATGGATGTTTATTGTGTCACTGTTAACAATAGCAAAGACTTGGAACCAACCCAAATGCCCATCAATGATAGACTAGATAAAGAAAATGTGGCACATATATACCACGGAATACCATGCCATAAAAAGGATGAGTTTGTGTCCTTTGCAGGGACATGGATGAAGCTGGAAACCATCAATCTCAGCAAACTGACACAAGGACAGAAAACCAAACACTGCATGTTTTCACTCATAAGTGGGTGTTGAACAATGAGAACACATGAACACAGGGAATGGAACATCACATACCAGGGCCTGTCAGGGGTTGGGGGGCTAAAGACTGGATAGCAAGGGGTAGGGGAATTCGGGAGGGTTAGAATTAGGAGAAATACCTAATGTAGATGATGGGGTGATGGATGGAGAAAACCACCATGGCACGTGTATACCTATGTAACAAACTCAAACATTTTGCACATGTAGCCCAGAACTTAAAATATAATAAATAATTTTTTTAAAAAAAACTATAGCATTATAACCCCTTTCTGGGACATCCTTGTGGTACAATGATGAAGAAAAATTATCCCAGAGGGCAGAACTTAGAGCAGTGTACTTTGTGTTTTATTTTCCCTTGAAGCAGAAATTCCAGAGTTCTGAGTTTCTATTGATTCATAGTCTGTAGACACTGTTTAGCCAGTGGTTTGGCTGGGTAGTCAGGGACATAGAAAGGAACATGATTGGAAAATAGGCAGTGCAGAAGTTAGGAAAGTGAATATATGGATAAATGTCTCCAAATGGGCAAAGAATGTGATATATTTGTATATTATATGAATATTCACCAGAGGGTACCTCAGAAGAGGAAAATGTTAATAATGTAACTTAAGAATAATGTTAATAATCAAGTGACTATAATGACCCCATTTCCCTAGCTAATCCTGTTATTACCTTATTGGCTCATTAAAAAATGGCCTTGGTGGAAGATGCAGAGTTTATGCATAGGCTTAGCAATGTGGACTTTCACGAAGGATGTCTTTGATACAGCCACTGCTGAATGTCCAATCTGGTAGCAGCAGAGAAGAACACATGATCACCTTGATAGATGCAGAAAAATCTTTTTATAAAACTCAACATTTCTTCATGTTAAAAACATTCAATAAACTAGGCATTGAAGGGACATACCTCAAAATAATAAGAGCCATCTATGACAAATCCACAGCCAATATCACACTGTATGGGCAAAAGGTGAAAGGATTCCCCTTGTGACCCAAAACAAGACAAAGATACCCACTCTTACCACTTCTATTCCAACATTGTGTGGAAAGTCCTAAACAAAGGGATTGGGCAAGAGAAATAAATAAAAGGCATTCAAATAGGAAGACAGGAAGTCAAACTATCTCTCTTTGCAGACAGTTTGATTTTATACCTAGAAAATCCCATAGTATCTGCCCAAAGATGCCTAGATCTAATAAACAATCGTATCCATGTTTCAGCATACAAAATTGATGTTCAAAAATCAGTAGCATTTCTATACCCCAATAATGGCCATGCTGAAAGCCAAGTAAAGAAAATACTCTCATTCATAATAGCCACAAAAAGGATAAAACACCCAGGAATTCAGCTAATTAGGGAGATAAAAGATCTCTACAAGACAAAACACCACTCAACAAAATCATATACAACACAAATGGACAAAAATTTTGTACTCATGAATAGGAAGAATCACCATTATTTAAATAGCTATTATTTAAATGCAAGTTGCAGAGTCAATGTTGTTCCTGTCAATCTACAAACACAGCATGGTACTGGTAAAAAAAACCAGACACATGGTCCAATGGAACACAATAGAGAACTCAGAAATAAGACCACACACCTGCAACCATCTGATCTTCAACACATCTGACAAAAACAAGCAATTGGAAAAAGATTTCCTATTTTATAAAATGCTGCTAGGAGAACTGGCTAGCCATAAGCAGAAAATTGAAACTGGACCCTTCTTTACACTATATACAAAAATTAAAATAGATTAAAGACTTAAACACAAAACCCAAAGCTATGAAAACTCTAGAAGAAAATCTCAGCAGTACCGTTTAGAACATAGGCAGAGGCAAAGATTTCATGATGAAATGCCAAAAGCAATTGCAAAAAAGACAAAAATTAACAAATGGGATCTAATTAAACTAAAGAGCTTCTGCACAGCAAAAGATACTTCATCAGAGTGAACAATCGATAGAATGGCAGAAAATTTTTGCAATTTATCCATCTGACAAAGTTCTAATATCCAGAGTGTAAATGGAACTTAAACAAATTTACAAGTAAAAAGCAAATAACCTTATTAAAAAGTGGGCAAAGGACATGAACAAACACTTCTCAGAAGACATACATGTGGCCAAAAAACATTAAAAAAAGCTCAACATCACTGATTATTAGAAAGATGCAAATCAAAACCACAGTAAGATACTATCTTATATCAGTCAGAATAGCTTTTCTTAAAAAGTCAAAAACAACAAATGCTGGTGATGTTGCCGAGAAACAAGAATGCTTTTAAGCTGTTAGTGGGAGTGTTCAGTAGTTCAACCACTATGGAAGCCAGTGTGGTGATTCCTCAAAGACCTAGAAGAAGAAATACCTCTGCCTCTATTTTATCCATTTTGTGGCTATTGTGAATGAGAGTATTTTCTTGATTGACCCACCAATGCCATTGTTAGGTATATACCCAAGGGAATATAAATTGTTCTATTATAGTGATACATGCACACATATGTTCACTGCAGCACTATTCACAATAGCAAAGCCATGGAATCAACCTAAATTCCCAACAATGATAGACTGGATAAAGAAAATATGATATATATATACACTGTGGAACACTATGCAGCCACAAAAAGGAATGAGATCGGGGACATGAATGGAGTTGGAAGCCATTATCCTCAACAAACTAAAACAGAAACAGAAAACAAAACATAACATGTTCTCACTGATATGTGGAAGCTGAATGATGAGAACACATGGGCACATGGATGAGGGAGAAACAACACATACTGGGGCCTCTCTGGGGTGAGGGGGAGAACATCAGCAAGAATAGCTTACATAGACAATATATGACAGACTAAAACGTAACTCCCAATAAAGGAAAATTTCTACAGTTGAAGTTCTGCCTCTGTGAGGGCCAAGTAAGTGACAATAGACTAATCAGCTCAGAGATAAATACTATGAACTCTGAACAACAATCTCTAGTACATCAAAAATAAAATAGGTATATCATAGAGGGAATTTTATTTTATTATTTTATTTATTTTTATTGATTTATTTTTATTGATTTTATTATAGGTGCTAATTTAATACTTTCATATAATTTACAAATATCATGTCTGTCTAATTTGGTTATGTATCACCATAAATATTTGTCTTTTCTTTATGCTAGAAATAACTTGAATAATACTATTTTGTGATAACCAGTAGATTACTGTAAATGATAGTCACCTTACTGAGCTATAAATCACTAGGTCTTATTTCTTCTATCAAACTGTATATTTGTACCCATTAATCAACCCCAATTCTCCACTAATCTTCCTGGCCTCTGGTAACAACCAGTCTACTTTCTATTGTTGTGATACTTGCTTATTTAGCTCCTATATATGAGAACATACAATCTTTGTTTTTCTGTGCTTGGCTTATGTAATTTAACATAATGACTTCCAATTTCATTCATATTACTGAAAATTACAGGATTTAATTCTTTTTATGGATAAATAAAATTCCATTTTGTACACACATCATATTTTCCTTACTTATTCATCCACTGATGGACACCTAGATTGATTCCATATTTTGACTACTTTGAATAGTGCTGCAATAAGCAGGAGGGTTCAAATAGCTCTTTGATATATTGATTTCCTTTCTTTTGGATATATATCCAGTAGTGGAATTGCTGGATCATGTGATATTTCTATTTTTTAGTTTATTTGTGGAAACTCCATACAGTTTTCCACAGTGGCTGTACTAATTTATATTCCTACCAACAGTGTACCAGTGTTCTCCTTTCTCCATATCTTTGCCAACATCTGTTATTCTTTGTCTTTCTGATAAAAAGCCATTTTAACTGGGGTGAGATGATATTACATTGTGATTTTGATTTGCATTTCTCTAATGGTTAGTGATGTTGAACATTTTTTCAGATATCTTTTGGCCATTTGTATGTCTTCTTTTCAGAAATATCTACTCAGATATTTTGCCTTTTAAGCAATGCATACTATTTTTACATATTTATGGGACATTTGCCCATTTTTCACTTGGATTATTTGTTCTTTTGTTATTGGGTTGTTTAAGCTCTTTAGATATTCTAGTTGTTAATCCCTTGTCAGATGGATAATTTGCTAATAGGCAAGAGAAAGAGATAAAGGGCATTTAGATTGGAAAGGAAGAGGTTGAATTAGTCTTGTTTGCAGACTACATTATCTTATACTTAGCAAAATCTAAAAACTCTACCAAATCACTGTTAGAACGGATAAACAAACTCATCAAGTTCTCAGGATAAAAAATCAGTGTGCAAAAATCAGTAGCATTCATATATGCCAACAGTGAACAATCTGAAAAGGAAATCAAGAAAGCAATCCCATTTACATAGCTACAAAGAATATAAAACACCTAGGGACCAATTTAGTCAAAGAAGTGAAAGATATTTACAAGGAGAACTATAAAACACTGATAAAAGTAATTAAAGAGGACACAAAAATGAAAAGATATTTCATGCCCCTGGATTGGAAGAATTAATATTGATAAAATAACAATACTACCCAAAGCAATTTACAGATTCAGTGTAATTCCCATCAAAACACCAACAGAATTCTCTACAGAAATAAGAATAACAACCCTAATGTTTATATGAAACCACAAAAGACCCCAAATAGCCAAAGCAATCCTGTGCAAAAAGAATGAAGTTGAAGGCATCATACCACCAGACTTCAAAATATACTGGAAAGCTATAGTAAGCACATCAGGATGGTACTTGCATAAAAAGAGATACATAGACCAATGAAAGAGAATAGAAAATTCAAATATAAATCCACACATTTACATCCCAAATCATTTTCAACGAGGATGATAAGAACATTGGGAAAGGACATAATCTTCAATAAATGGTGCTGAGAAAACTGTATAACCGTATTTAGAAGAATGAAACTAGACCCCTATCTCTTCTATAAACGAAAGTCAAATCAAAATCAGTTAAAGCTGAAACTGTGAAACTACCAGACAAAAACATTGGGAAAATACTAAGACATTTATGTAAGACCACACAGGCCCAGACAACCAACTAAAAAAAATAAATAAATAAATTAAAAAAAAAGAGCTGAAAACTGAAAAGCTTCTGCAAAGCAAAAGGCAGCAACCATCAAAAAAAAAAAAAAAAAAAAAAAGACAATCCATGGAGGAAATTTTAATACGGAAGAAAATAATGTTGGATGAGTGTCCAACATTCATGACTATTTTAGTCTTAGATTAGGCCTTAGCATTGCTCAGGGAATTTAAAACTACAATGAAAACTTCATGAACTTTTGGGCTTGTGTAGCCATTGCACAGTGTGTAAGATGACCACAGAAACTGGAAATTTTTGTGGGGCCTTATGAAATGCAGCCCAATATAGAAACCTCATATTCTATGAATCAGCTTTTTACAAATCACTAGCTGCACTTTGCATCAGGCATACATGATACAGACTGAAAGCACCCCATCTAAGGAAAAAGAAAAAAATAAGCAAGGCCTGAACTGAGTTTGAATTGCTGACTAAAAGAAAGAGCTTTTACTTAGAGTACAACCAAGTTAATTGCCTGCCAAAATAAAAACATCAACATCCTTCAGAGAAATATAATGCAATCCACAGCCATCAAAACATAACATTTATAATGTCTGACATTAAATGAAAATTATTTGATATGTGAAGAATGAGGAAAAGCAACTCCTTCTAAGGAAAAAAGACAATCAATAAAAAATAATTCCAAAATATTGGAATTAGGATACAATGATACAAAAGTGGCTGATATAACTATGATGAATGAGGTAAAAGAAAATGTGTATTTAATGAAAGAAACAATGAAAACCTCACCGCCCCCCAACTAAAAACTGTTCTTAAAAAGTGAAGGACCAGACACTGTGGCTCATGCCTGTAATTCCAGCACTTTGTGAGGCTGACTTGGGTAGACTGCTTGAGCTGAGGAGTTTGAGACCAGTCTGGGAAACATGATATAATCCTGTCTCTACAAAAAATTCAAAATTTAGCCAGATGAGGTGGTGCGTGTCTGTGGTTCCAGCTACTTGAGAGGCTGAAGTGGGAGGATTGCTTGAGACCAGGAGATCAGGGCTGCAGTGAGCTACGACCATGTCACTACACTCCAGCTTGGGCAACAGAGCAAGACCCTGTAGAGTGAGAGATTTAAGAGCTAAAAAATATAATATCTGAAAAGAAAATTGAGGAGCTTAGAGTTGACCAAGAAATGAGTTAATTTGATCATGGAGCAGTGTAAATTGTCTTAGTACTGGAAGTGCTGGCCAGAGTAGTCAGACAATAGAATGAAATAAGAGGTATCTAAATAAAAAGAGAGGAGCTCAAAGTGTCCCTGTTTGGAGATGATATGATTCCATATCTAGAAAACCCCATAGATTTTACCCCAAAGCTCCTTGATCTAATAATAAATAACTGCAGCAAAATTTCAGGATTAAAAATCAATGTACAAACATCAGTAGCATTCCTATACACTAATAACATTCCAAGCTGAAAGTCAAATCCAGAGTGCAATCCCATTCGCAATTGCCACAAAAAGAATAAAACATCCAGCAATAGAGCTAACTGGGAAGGTGAAAGATCTCTACAATGAGAATTAAAATACAGTGCTCAAAAAAATCAGAGAAGACAGAAACTAATAGAAAAACATTCCATGCTCCTGGATAGGGAGAATCAATATTGTTAAAATGGCCATACTGCCCAAAGCAATTTACAAATCCAATGCTATTTCTAACAAACTACCAATGACATTCTTCACAGAATTCACAGAACAGAAAAAAAAAAAATTTTAAAATTCATATGAAATGAAAAAGGAACTCAAATAACCAAGGCAATCCTAAGCAAAAAGAACGTAGCTGAAAGCATCACATTACCCAACTTCAAACTATACTGCAAGGCAACAGTAACCAAAACAGCATAGTACTGGTACCAAAACAGACACAAAGACCAACAGAATGAAATAGAGAGGCAAGAAATAATGTCACATACCTACAACCATCTGATCTTTGGCAAAATCCACAAAAACAAGCAATGAGAAAAGGACTTCCTATTCAGTAAATGGTGATGAGATAACTGACTAGTCATATGAAGATTATTAAAAATGGATGCCCTCCTTATACCATATATAAAAATCAACTCAAAAGGGATTAAAGATTTAAATGTAAGCCCCCAAATTACAAAAATCCTGAAAGATGGCCGGGCGTGGTGGCTTACGCCTGTAATCTCAGCAGATTGGGAAGCTGAGGTGGGCGCAACATGAGGTCAGGAGTTCAAAACCAGCCTAAGCAAAATGGTGAAACCCCATCTCTACTAAAAATACAAAAATTAGCCAGGCATGGTGGCAAGTGCCTATAATCCCAGCTACTCAGGAGGCTGAGGCAGGAGAATTGCTTGAACCTGGGAGGCGGAGGTTGCAGTGAGCCAAGATCCAGCCTGGTTGACAGAGCAAGACTCCATCTTAAAATCAAACAAACAGACAGAAAGACATACAGAAAAGCAAACAAACAACCTGAAAGATAACTTAAGAAATACCATTGTGGACATAGGACCAGGCAAAAATTTTATGATGAAGATGCCAAAAGTGATTGCATCAAAAACAAAATTTGACATATGGGAACTAATTGAACTATAGAACTTCTGCACAGCAAAAGAAACAATCAAGAGTGTAAACAGACAACCTACAGAATGGGAGTAAATATTTGCAAACTATGCATCCGGCAAAGCTCTAATATCCAGAATCTATAAGCAACTTAAATAAATTTACAAGCAGAAAAACGAACAACTCCATTAAAAAGTGGGCAAAAAACAGACACTTTTATATTAGTTCATTATTGCACTGCTATATAGCAAACCTTTGAGACTGGGTAATTTATAAAGAAAAGAGGTTTAACTTGCTCATGGTTCCACAGGCTCTACAGGAAGCATGTTGCTGACATGTGCTCTGCTTCTAGAAGGGCCTCATGGTAGAAAGCAAAATAGGAGTAGGCACTTACCATGGCTGGAGCAGGAGAAAGAGAGAGAGCAAGGAGGTGCCACCCAATTTTAAACTAGCAGATCTCCTGAGAACTCACCCAGTATTGCAAGGATAGTACCAAGGAGGATGGTGCTAATCCAATAATGAGAAATTTACCCCCATCACCCAATCAATTCCCACCAGGTCTCACCTCCAACATTGGGGATTACATTTTGACATGAGATTTGATGGGGACAGAGATCCAAACCATATCACTTTTCAAAAGAAGCACACATGTAACCAAGAAACATATGAAAAAAATGTTCAATATCACTAATTATTAGAGACATGCAAATTAAAACCACAATGAGATACCATCTCACACCAGTCAGAATGGTTATTATTATACAGTCAAAAAATAATAGGTGCTGGCCAGGTTGCAGATAAAAGGGAATGCTTCCACACTGCTGGTGGGAATGCCAATTAGTTAAGCTACTGTAGAAAGCAGTTTGGAGACTTCTCAATGAGTTTAAAACAGAACTAGCATTCGACCCAACAATGTCATTATTGGATATTTATCCAAAGGAATATAGATTGTTCTGTCATAAAGACTCATGCATGCGTTATGTTCATGGCAGCACTATTCACAATAGCAAAGTCATAGAATCAACCTAAATGACCATCAGCGGTAGACTGGATAAAGGAAATGTGGTACATATACCCCACGGAACACAATGCCACCATAAAAAAGAAAAAAACTCATGTCCTTTGCAAGGATATGGGGGGAGCTGGAGTCCATTATCCTAAGTGAATCAATTCAGGAATAGAATACCAAAAACCATAAACACCGAATACATATGTACACAAAGAAGGGAACAATAGACACCACAGTTTACTTCAGAATGAAGAGTGTGAGTAGGGTGAGAATCAAAAATCTACCTATCAGGTACTATGCTTATCCCCTGAGTGATGAAAAAATTTGTACACCAAACCCCTGTGACTTGCAAGTTATCTATATAACAAACCTGCACATGTACTCTTGAACTTAAAAGTTAACAAAAAGAAAAAAAAAGAAATTATCGAATCTGAATACCACAGAGAAGAAGATAAAAGAAAAAAAATAATGAGGACATATACAAAAAATGGAGAGATATTCCATACTCATTAATCGAAACAATCATTTGTCAGTTAGCTAAAGATTTTTTTAGACCAATTATTATTTGATAACATACCTGCATTAGTGAAATAAACTCACAGTGTGCTGGTTACCAATTTGTCATCGAAGTCCTGGTGAGACAGAAAGCACTTATATGTGGTAAATTACATGAAGCAGATTTATCAGTTACAAATAGGCAGCAAGGGACAAGAGACATCTGGGATTCATTGTGAGCCAGCCGCACAGAACTTATGAAAGCTATGAGAGGTGGGTAGAGTCTCCTCTGTGTGTGCCCTATCGCACCACAGCTGAAGCAACCCCAAAAGCAGCTTCCCCAGATTATATACCCCATGGCAACGCTGAGAGGCATACTGTTTCTAGATGGGGATTGGAACAAAGCCTGGACTGGTCTAGCCAGTCCCTCCTTGTCTCAGAGTATTGCATTCCTATCACATTCTATTCTTGAGAACTACAGGTGAGGAAACAGGGAGACCGGAGTCTGTCACCTGGAGAACTGTCCTATACCAAAATGTTAAATGAAGTTATAAAATTTACCAAAACTGATAGAAGAGAAAACATAAAGTCTGAATATGTCCATGACCTTTAAAGAAATTGTTTTTCTTATCAAAATAACTCCACAAAGAAAATCCCATGCTCAAAAGATTCCATAGTGAATTAGATTTTAAAACAATCACTGTTTTATAAAACATAGCTACACAAAATAGAGAAGGAACCAACTCTCCCCAGGTTGTTTTCATATCTAACATTTTCTTTCTTTTTATGAACTTACATAAAAGATATGTAAAAAGTATCCTGGAATTCTTGCTTCCTTGTCACAAGTAAATTTGGGTAGTTTGCACATTAGACAATATAGCAGTTCTCTTCCTTATGGCTACCTGTGCCCCTTCAGATCCAGCTCTTTCTGTAGCATATCACAGTAAAGAAGATTCAAGATTGAGGGTTGGTTTGTGATAGAGTTGATGCCATTTTAGACCATTATGTAAGCTCTTGGTCTTTCTTCTCCAGCATGTAAAAGATTGCCTGCATTTGGCATTTTAAGTTGCTTTCACAAATTAGTAAAATTGCTACTTAATTTCCATTTGGCTAGAGATCTTCATGTGTATACTTCTTAAGCCAGAACACTGATGTGGAAGAGAAAGGAGTGCTTGGCTTTGAACCCCCAACAGTAAGTGCCAAATAAATGGTATCTGTTTCTGTTGTAGTTGGAACAACATACTCTAACAGGTTTTGAGCAGGGAGAGTAAAAAGAAGGTTAAACATATAATTCTTATCTTTCTCTAAATTTCTGTGTATCATATTAAACTAAATATTTAAGCAAGGTATCTCCAACATTATCATTAAACATAATAACTGAGAGGAATGATGACACCTGTTCACTTTTTAAGACTCAAATCTTCTGATATTAGCTTGATTTAGAATATTTATTCATTCTGTGAGGCTTCTTCTCAAAGAGAAAGTATGGAGGTTATTTTGAGAAACAAAATTAATGGCAAAAAAAAAAAACCCCCATAGAAACTGCACATAGCAACAAGGAAAAATGGTTTCTGAATAATACTGAGAATGTACAGAGAAATAAAAGCAGAGATCATGCACAAAGTACATTTGAACAATGCTAATATCACAGTGAGATTATAAACACGAGAAACTAAAATGAAGTGGTTAAAAAAGTTAAATTCAATTTAGAGTAAAATAGATGTAAGTAGAGAAAAAACAGCTATTTTCCATTCCCAATATTGGTATGCTTTCTAGTTCCTCAAAAGGAAGAAGGGATTTCTGATAAAATTATTCAAAGGTCTAAGCCATCCAGTAAGTTACATTTTACTAATAAGAATCTGATTCATCCTTTTTATTTCTCTCCATGTGGCTGGGGCTTATGACCTTGCTAAGCATTATTTTACTGCTTCCTTTGTTCTCTGCATGCAGTGGGGATAAATAAGTTGAGCCAGGAACCATTATAAATAAACCAGATTTCTTGCTTTCTTCTAAATATAATAAAATATTTAAGAAATATCCCTGTTCCTTGAAATTGTTTTGATTTCTTTGGATACAAGCATTTCGATACCTCCATTTTTGTTACTTTATGAAAAATATTCTTTTGCATTGGATTTAAATGATTCTGCTGAATCCCCTAAATCTCTATGTGTCATAAAGGATTAAACAATAATGCATTTGTGTCACATCAAAATTATATTCGGTTTGTGGAAAAGTAATTTGAAATGAATTCTCTACCATAGTGGATCTACTCAAACCACACAAAAAAATTCAAAATGAAATTCCATGTATCTTTTAAATATTTACTTCTAGAGATGGAGTTTTAAAACCCAAAATGTAGGACTTTTTTAAATCTAAGTTTAATTTGTAAGAGACTGCCAAACTACTAAAATCAATTCCTCATCTTAAACACAGAACTGAACGACATTTCCCAGCTTTTCTTGATCATATGACCACAGGGTAATTAATGGATTGTGGATAAAATGTTGTTTGCCACTTTCAAGCCCATTATAGGATACCAAAATATGCCACCCCAAAATATGCGTCTTTGGCATAAGGATCATTTTAGCTATTTTTTTTTTTGAGAAATTACAGACAAGGAGAAGCTCTGAAATTAGGGTAGATGGTTATCCTTTCAAGGAAAATTTACACCTATAAAAGAAATCTCCATTTGTAAGGGAACCCTGCCACTCTGTTCCAGGGAGAGATGGATGACTCTAAATTATTAGAAAAGCTTATCACTGAAGAAGGCACAGACTTAACTCTGCTCAACAAATCTTACCCTTGTTTACTGTGCTTTTCCTGGTCACCTCCCATAGTTTCACCATCACCCGAGTGTTTTTCTTTCTTTGTTCCAGTTGAAGTCTGAACCCTAAGACACCTCTTTAAGTTTTACTAATCTCTCAAGTATACATTAGATATACATGTTAATAAACTTCTGTTTATTTTCTTTCTTGTTAATCTGTTGTGTGTTATTAGAGAGCTCAGCTAAGAACTCAGTCAGTGTAGAGATAAAATAATTTTCCCTCCCATGCACCATAAACCTCTCCTACACATGATCCACTGAGATCTTTTTCATTTTCAGCTGCTTAGAATGGAGATCACCCACATAGCAAACTTGGAAGCCTTGTGTTGAGGATGGTAGAACAGCACTATGGAATAAGCTAGATTTATTGTACTATGACTTGAAAAAGAATTACCTAGTCATTGGAACTATCATTTTGGACTTTTTATGTCATATCAATAGATACACTTTTTGTAACTAGCACGTTAGGTTTGAACATTTGTCATCATACTTTAATGAAGGTAATGTAAAATAGAAGTAAAATAAATCAAAATATGTTTTAATAAATTACCTGCAATGTTAAAATCATCATGTGTCTTAAGGTAAAGAAATAAACTAAATGCCACTTCAGTTGTCCTTTTGGGAGACCATTCTCAATGGCATTTGTCCACAAATGCCTGTCTCTGCATCATCCCTGTGGGACTTGGAAAGCCACAGGAGACCACTGAGGGCATAAAACTCATGCTGCCTGCTGTGCTATGCATAATCCAGTCCATTACCTCTGGTATCTTCTGACATGTATGAAACTGTAAGAGGCTGACTTGCTAGCTTGCAAGTAGGAGAAAATCTCAGATCATTCACAGTTCTTCACAGTCCTCTCCAGATATTTAGACATGAAGAAAAATATTTTGAGTTCTGAATTACATATGCAGGAAGTAGCTGTGTTTCATACATAAAAGCATTAGGAAGACATATTTATAGAAATATTTAGATATATTTGTTTTACAAGAATATTTTGTATTCTTATAGAAGAATACAAGAAATCTATTTATTCATTAACATTCTAGATATTCAAAAGATGACTCAAAATAAATAGCTTACTTGTATTTAAGGGCCTTTTTGATAGAAGTTCAGGCATTATAGACCCAGATAATCTAAGTGAATCTACATGTTCATTTTAGCTCTCCTCTCAGTAAGATTTCAAAAGTGGAAATTAGACCTCTAATACTTGAGGGAAAATGTGCCAATGGTTTCTGAGAAAATGTCTTTATACCTAAGAGAGAATGAAGAAAGAGAAACTCTCTTTTTCACTTAGCTATTTTCCTCCTCTTCTCCTTGTCTTAGATGTTGCTGTGGGATCTGGAATCTCTCCAGCTATTTGCTGTCAGTCTGAGGTTAAAGTTTACATTGGTCTCCAGTGATATTGAGAGCTTGTTTGGAGATTCTAGCAGGGGAGTGCAGCTACTCATATGCCCTTGACCGAACACCAGTCCTCCTCTATCAAGGATGGTTGTCCTCTTCGACCAAGTGCACAGCTTTGGGAGGGATATATGTGGAGTGGTGAGAGAGGAAGGGAACACTCACATAGCCGGTCAGATCAGCTGAATCAACCCTGGCAATTAATGGGGTGACAGATGTTGCAGCCAGATCACCCTCACATCTGGTCCTCAATGATATTGAGACTGATGTTCATTGCATTGGTCTGGGTCCTGTACTATCTATAGGCTTCTAATTATGAAAAATGCATTTTCTAAAAATTTAAGGCAACTTGAGTTGGGATTATAAAATTATTTACTAAAACATATTGCCTGATATCATATGATATGAAGGGATTAAGAGAAAAGTACAGTCACTAAAATATAGGCCTAACTAAATAACTGATGATTTTATTGAGAAATGAATAATACAACTTATTTCTCTGAAAAGACATTATGTGATATAAAAATAACTAGTATTAGCTATCTTTAGTGGTTGTGATAAAAAAACCATAGAACACACTAGTCACATTAAAAATGAGGGAAGAGAGGTTGAAGAAAGTGTTCATTAATTCATCAATTCTCTTTCACAGAAGAAAAATACCATATGTTTTTGTCTAAAGTTACTAAAGCAAAGAAAAAAATGAAGTTTGTGTTATGATTTAAAATATAGAAAAAAGATTATTCCTAGGAGAATAATAGATTATATTTTCTCTGAGGCAAGAGACTATAGAACAAAAGATAGAATAACAACAAAAAATGAAGATGTCTTAACAAAATGTCAGATAAGATGTAAGAAAAAGACCAAACAGATGCTTTATGATAGGCAGAAGGCTCTGGTCTGTCCGCATTTTGTCTTGTCTTGGACAAATCACTTAATCTCTCTGAGTCTCAGTGTTTCATCTATAAAATGGAAATACTAATAATAGTAGCTACCTTATAGTTTGGAGTGCATTGAGTGAATTAACGCATAGAATGATTAGAATGATGCCTGTGGCCAGGTCCAGTGGTTCATGCTTGTAATCCTAGCACTTTGGGAGGCCAAGGCAGGCAGATCATTTGAGGTCAGGAGTTCAAAACCAGCCTGGCGAGCATGGTGAAACCCTGTTTCTGCTAAAAATACAAAAAATTAGCCAGGCATGGTGGCGGGTGCCCGTAATTCTAGCTACTTGGGAGTCTGAGGCACGAGAATTGCTTGAACTTAGGAGGCGGAGGTTACAGTGAGCCGAGATCGCAACATCACACCACTGCTCTCCAGCCTCAGTGACAGAGCAAGACTCTGTCTCAAAAAAAAAAAAAAAAAAAAAAAGAATGATGGCTGTCACATAATAAGCTTTCAAAAAAAAGTTAGTTATTTATTGTAAAAAGTTAGTCATTCTTGTGGTGGCTTATCACAAAAGAGAGCATTAATTGTGATTCATTCCTGGGTGACAAGTCACGATATTATAAAGCTGCCTATTTTCACTAAACTGATCTCTTCAAAATAATTACAATCAATATCTTAACAGACTATTTTTATAGATTATAAACCTTAGATATATTTCTGATTATGTAAGTCTGTATCAAGTTGTTTTCATTATTACAGTAAGGGAAGAAGGCATTAAATATCAATTGAGAAAAATACGGATTTTATTTCTCAGCAAATGTGGTTGAGTAACTGGTGAGACATTTGGAAAACAAATCTCTTACCTGGATTATTAACTGCACCTCCTAACTGATTTTCCTACTCCACCTTACTGACTTTTGGATTTTCTTAACGAAGAGGCAGATAATCACTTCTCTGCTCAAAACTGTTGCCCCATCTCACCCGGAGTATATCTCCTGCAGAACTCTGTGATTTGGTCCCTCTTTCTTCTGTGCATTATCCTTTCCATCTTGCTGAGCAGCTCCTGCTCCCTGGTCCCCTGGTTATACTTCAAACACAACAGGCTTGATTTCAGGCCCTTGTGCTCCTTGTTCTCTCTACATGAAATACCATCTTCTTTCAAAACCAGATTCAGTTTATTCCATCACTTTCAGGGTTTTTACAGTCTCACTGAGTGTGCTAATGGAAAAACTCTCAAAGTAATTACTGCTCTCTCAGCAACACATAATGATATAAAAAATATATAAATAAAAAAATTTAAAACCTGATTTTAGCTTAGTCTTTGGGAGAGCTTTAAGGGAGACTTTAGACTATTATTAGAGTCATTGATATGACAGCCTAATTAACTTCAGAGAATATTTTCTTATATTTTCCCAATTGTGTCTTTTCAAGCATTATTAACCACATATTTGATGTTAGGATATAAAACTGACATGTCTGATTTTCCAGTGACCTTGATATTTAGAAATAAACTAATCTATTAAAACAAAAATTTGACAAAATTATGGCAAAGATTACATTGTGAAATGGATGATAGCGTTTTTTTCCCCTGAAAATATGTTATATAATTTCAGCACGCACCAATCTATACACACATATGTATAAAGCTTCCATATGTAATTAACACATATTTAATTTTATAACATATATATTAATTTCAAAGCATACAACTTGAACATGTGAGAACATAAGTACAGTACTATTTTAATAGTATTTATAAGTTTATATAGCAATATAACTATCTGATAGTTTCATTATGATATATATTTTTTTGTATATTTCAAGAATAGACTTTTCATTAATTTTGTTTGTGTTTGACGTTTTCCCATTTAGCAATGATTTTTTTAGTGTCTCACTTCCAATGCTTATCATACAGACAGAGAAGAATACACAGAATTACATGGCTACATGCATAGGAAATACTCAAATTGTGAAAGGTGTATGTTACTTTTCTCAGCTATTTTCTGGTAAGTACAATCTCATAAAAGACTATGTGTAGTTCACTACTGCATTTCAAATTTCTTAGGGTTCTTTCAGTGTCCTTACAGGAAATTTTAATGGAAACAGTAGTTTGCAATAAAATTCTAGCAAATTTTAAAATGGTAGTATATTTTTTTATAGAATATATTTGAAACAGAAGACTTCCTCTGAACAGACTTCCTGTTCTTCTAGCACCATCTTCATTATAAGTTTCTGTGAAATTATACAGCTTCCTGCCATCCTTACAGGGGCCTGATTGGACAATTGATGCTTTCAAGCACCTGCTGCTCACACATCACAGTGTGGATAAAACCTAGTTGATTGTAAACCTAGAAGTTGCAGCCAGAGTGCTTTCACAAAGGTTTTGTTTTCGCTGAATCAGTTGAGATGCTTGCAGTTGTCTGATGTTTCAACTTCAGAGCAGCCTGATAATCGTTCATATCAATAACACAAATGCACAAGGCAGACAGGAATTTCCTGTTATGCATGTCATAAACAGTAAAGTTCTGTGTGGATGTGAGCACAGTTAAATTTTATTATTTAACATAGAATCCAAAAAAGTTGGATTGCATCATTAATCAATTCATGTATTCATTTTTTTTTTGAGCACCTACTAACTGACATGAGGGGATGGCAGTTAACAAAATTGAGAACACCCTGCCCTCTAGTGGGAAGTCAGATAATAAACAAGTAAAAGGAATGCAAATTATGTTAAGCGCTTAGACTTTCTATGGGGTTTCCAATCTGGAATCTTAAAAGATCACATTCTAGAAAAATAAGGCTCTCTCTTTTATTCTTTTTTAAGGGGACTTGAATATCACATGGTAAATCGATTGATTATTACCATTTCCTAAATAAAGCTATGTAGGGATGGAAAACACAGTTAAGCTACATTTGTTCTATTATTTTTAGTTGGCATGTAATAATTGTGCAGATTTATTGGGTATAGAATATTTTGATATATGTATACAATGTGTAATAATCAAATCATGGTAATTAGGATATACGTGACTTCAAAAATTTATCATTTCTTAGTGGTGGGAACATTCAAAATTTAATGTTCTTTAAATTTTTAATCAAGAATATATCATCAGCCATTTAGTATCCCATACGCCTATCCATACAAAAACACCATAGTTAATAAATAGATTGAGGATCAGACCGTATACCTGGAGACATTATTTCTCTTCAGATACCAAGATGTTTCTGAAGCTATCCCTTTCATATAAGGCCAGACTAAATAAACACTTGAATGAAGAAATAAACCAATGAATTCATTTTAGAAAACATGTTATAGATATGTTAATTCCTATCTTTGAAAGAGTAAATCAACCAGTTCAAGTTAGACCTATTGTCTAAATTTTAAATGGCAAAGAGAGTTTTTATCCGTACAATAAATACTTGAGTAAGCCACATGTTTTCCTGAAACAGTTGGATATGTATAGTACTTACCATCTCAATGGCAAATCTAAAAGGAATGGTATTTGAACACTTTGAGATCAAAGTATTTAAGATTCATATTTAGATTAAATAAAGCAAGAGTTACTTTTTACTTGAGGGACACAGAGAGAGTGCATTAACTTATTTCTGACCAAGTTTCCTCAAGTGTAAATACCAATGAATGCATATATTTCTTTTTAACATATGGAAAATTATCTGCAGAATATCATTGTTTAGCTTTGAATTTGCAAAATTTACATGCATTTGATTCAAATTATATGAAAAATCCATATCTGATATATAAATATTATATGTAACCACAAATGGCATTCTTCCAGTATTTTGTATATACTTAAATTCCCAATAAATAATTTATAAGGCTTACATTTTTATTTTGAAAAATCATCAAGAATGCTAGAAAGCATGAAATATGAATTAAGCTTGATATTAATGACAGAAAAATTAAATGAATTATGCCATTTATATAAAAATATGAGTGATTTTACTTTCAAGGAAAATAATAAGTTTCACAGGTATTTTTTATGGTGTTTCAGATGTGTTTTATCAACTGGAGTCTATTTCCATGTTTTGGAAGGGACATGTATCATTACTTGATTAACAAGCAGTAAGAGGAAGCCTACTAGATACAATTATTTAGTTATTTCTGACTACTTGGAGTACTCAACTGTTTAACCAACCTAATAGGTGAAATAGACATGAAATTGTAGGGGAACAATTCTCATCTTTTTTTTTCCTCATCCAGGGAGCATGCATTCCCTCATTTTTGATCCATTGCTTATGCTTTTCATGGCTTGGAGCTGGCAGTAGGAGCAATTGGCAGAGACTCCAACACATAGAAATTCACTGGAGCTAGGGAGTATAGATAGTAACTTTGGAATGAGGAAAGAAAGGAGGTTGCCTCAGACGCTCTTTCAGAGAGAACTACCTGAGATGCTTGCAATTCCCAGGCTAACACTCAAGTAATACCATTTACTTTCACTTTCTGATGCCAGGGATTTTTCACCTGCTACCATGTGCAGCTGTAACTGTGATTTTTTCTCTCTGGCCTACTGGGGAAGAGAGTGAAATCTTTAAGTTTGAACAAAGTCTTCTCCCAAAGCACACAGCTCTTTTTGAGGTTGTCACATGCAATATAATCTCACTTGAAAGGTCTAAACTTACACATACACGATTTGAAAATTAACTGCATTCTTTAGAAATGTTCACAATCATTAAATATAAATTTTCATATGGGAGGAGATAGCTCTGCAGACAAGGACAAAGCAGGTCATGGAAAAAACAAGAGGTGCCGAATAGAAAGGGAATGTGTTGTGGACTTAATTTCTTTCCCAGAGTTTCCTCTGAGGACTTAGATTTAGAGATGTCAGAAACTCACTAATTGTAAACTATGGCTAAAGCCCCTTAATGTCTGGTAGAGTTAATAATTTCTTCATTTAGAGATTTAAATTGATTGAGGTAACTTTGCTATAATAGAGCAATAATCAGTATTTGCAATAAGGCTCTGGATCTTTGAGATCTCTCCTTAGGACAGAGTTCCAGTTGTGGAATAACTAGTTAAAATGGCTTGATTTGTTTTGTTCATGTGACTTCATGTTTGTGTATTACTCACATATTTTCTGAAGATATTCTTATAATTATATAAGCAAGTTGTGAACATGTCCAATCTACAGAATTTTGATGAGAGTATTTTGATATAAAAACATTTCCATTAATTTGATAAAGAAAAATTAGCAAACACTTCTCTACTGCTAATAAAAATGTAACACTCTATGATGATTCTAAGGAAATGTGTAAACTTTTATTTCATACTTTTAAAGCAAAATTAAAATAACAAAAATAATAAATGTTGACCTTCCTAAATAAAACATGGTTTAAGATTAATAAAATAATCCTGCAGAATAGCCATTCATGTTTGATTTCCTTAGCTTTCTATTCCTAGTGTTTTTTGTTTTTATTTTTGTTGTGGGTTTTTTTGTTGTTGTTGCATTTAAATTGTGGTAGCCTTTAAGAGAAAAGCTTGCAATTTATGTTGTAGTAGCAACTAAATAACTCTTTAATAGATTCCTTTGAACTCAACTTGTAGACAATGTCAACATAACATTGCTAACCATTTGCTAATTTCTCCTAATATTTCTCTTACCGTATATTATGTGTTTTGTTTTTTGCTTTTATAGACTAGCCCCATGCCCTCTCATTTTATGTTTTTTTTTTTCTGGATAAAAATGCTTCCCCTGTCTATAAAATATGAGTTAAACTTTTTACTCTTACTGGATAGAGTGACTTATTTCCACTGCTAGGTGTATTAGTTTCTGTGTTGCATAACACCCCACCAAAATCTCAGCAGCTTGAAACTACATCTTTACATTATCTCTCAGGTTTGGAGTCAAAAGTTCAGGTCCTCTGCTCAGGATGTCCCAAGGTGGCAATCTAAATACAGGCCAGACTGCTTTCTTTTCTGAGACTTTGGATTCTTTTCCAGACTTATATAGTTGTTGTGCCGAATTCAGTTCCTTATTGTTATATTGACTGAGATTGTTACTTTCTTGCTGGCTATCAGCCAGGAAATGCTCTCAGATCCTAGGAGCCCCCTTATACTTTGTTTCCTGTGACGTGGCCTTCTTATGGGCCATTAAAAACGTAGCTACTTATTTTTTCAAAGCCAGTAGAAGTTCTAACTCAAGTAAGCTAAAAATGGAGTACATCATCTAATCACTGAAGTGACTGTCTCACTACTTTTGCCACATTCTATTGGCTAGACACAAGTCACAGGTTCTGTTGCACTCAGAAACTGCCATTTTAGTAATCTTCTCAGTAGAATAGAAAATTATGACAGCATTTTACTGCCCTGGGATCTGTCAGGTGAACTGTTTCTTACTTCCTCATTCTGGAGTCTTGCAGTGAATCTACTGTCAAGGTACTACACTGTTTTACCAGAACAAGAAGGTCAGACTGTGTAGGCTGGTTTTCTAAATATTTGTCATTATTTGTTTTCTCTGCATAATCCAGTAACCTTAATAATAATAACAACAATATTAATATCTAAACTATACAAAGAATCTTCTAATTTATAAAGCACTTTTACGTAGTTCTTTCACTTCTTTAATTCTACTTTCCAAGAATTCAGTAAATTTTTTTTTTTTTATTTTTTAGAAAAAGAGAGAAAAGGAGAAAGAAAGAAACTGCAAAAGAAAGAAAAAAATGAAAGAGAAAGAAAGAGGAAGAGATTTTAGAAAAAGAGAGAAAAGGAGAAAGAAAGACACAGCCAAAGAAAGAAAAAAAGAATGAAAGAAAGAAAGAGGAAGAGAAAGAGGGAGAGAGAATGGGATTCTTGTTTTATTGCCCAGGCTAGAATACAGTCTAAAAATGGGTATTAAAAACCTCTTTTATGCCAATAATTGTGTTTAAC
>CAUYQU010001025.1:0-12283 GCA_963574635.1 Cheracebus regulus
GCTGGCGACCCATGTGGCTCCTCTGCCGGGAATCTCCTGGTCTGTGGGCAACAAAAATTCGTCGGAAAGTGCGGCGTCCACTCGTTCTCTGCGCTTTCACTGGGAGCTACATTCCTGAGCTGTTGCTAATCGGCCATCTTGGATCTCTCCATAAGTGCTAATTTTTATCTGATGTTGTTTTATACTACTCACATTGCACATTTATAAACTGACTTTGTATCTACTATGTTTGTTTTTCAAAGGTGAGCATTATATGTTGCTTATTTTCATTTTCTCTAGAATATAATAAAGGGTCAGACGGATCATGAGGTATGTTAAGTTTAATAGAATAAAAAGTGAGTTTTATTTATTTATTTCAAGATGGAGTTTTGCTCTTGTTCCCCAGGCTGGAGTGCAATGAGCGATCTCAGCTCACTGCATTCTCTGCCTCCTGGGTTCGAGTGATTCTCCTGTCTCAGCCTCCTGAGTAGCTGGGAATACAAGCATGCACCACCATGCCCAGCTAATTTTGTATTTTCAGTAGAGACGGGGTTTCACCATGTTGGTTAGACTGGTCTCAAACTCCTGACCTCAAATGATCCACCTGCCTCGGCCTCCCAAAGTGCTGGGATTATAGGGGTGAACCACTGTGCCCAGCCATGTTTGTTATTGTTATGATAGTCTTGGCTCTTCAACTAAAGGATAAGTTCTTTGAAGTTGACATATAATATGTTTTCAATAAATGGTAGCTATGATGATGACGATGATGATGACGATGATGATGGTGATGATGTTGATGTATACAGTTCTAGGTACACAGTAAATAATCATATCTTTAGATTGGCAGCTTTTAATTCAGTAGCTAAGAGCTGTGTCTGAACTAAGAACCATAATAGCCAAAATATAGAGATGGCTAAAGGTGACCCAGGAAAGGTAGAGGCAGGATGTCGGATTGACTTTCCACAAAGGAGATTTTATATATCCAGTCAAACTTTGGATGTTTGGAAAACTATGTCCAAGGAAGAGAAATTCAAGTTTAGTAAAATGGCAAAGGCTGGCAAAATTGGGAAATGAAGGCCAGGCATGGTGGCTCATGCCTGTAATCCCAACACTTTGGGACACCAAGGCGGGTGGATCACCTGACGTCAGGAGTTTGAGACCAGCCTGGCCAACACGGTGAAACCCTGTTTATACTTAAAATACAAAAATTAGCCAGGTGTGGTGGCAGGCACCTGTAATCCCAGCTACTTGGGAGGCTGAGGCAGGAGAATTGCTTGAATCCAGGAGATGAAGGTTGCAGTGAGGTGAGATTGTGCCACTGCACTCTAGCATGGATGACAGAATGAGACTCCATCTCCAGCAAAGAGAAAAAGAAAAGGAAAATGAAGAATGATGAATCCATTACATGACACTAAAAGGATGAGTGATTTCAGTGCTTCTGAATGGTTACCATGTGGTTTCTTCTTTATTGAGAATTTTACCCTAAGATCAAACCTCATGGCGAAGCCTTTCAGAATGTAAGAAAATAAAAAAAGTTGGTGAAGTGTGGGATAATTTGAGACACAGTGAAAAGCAGCCTTGCAATAATGTGTTGGAAGAGAATAAAGCTGGTGAGAATATGAGGATGTTGCAAAACAGTGTCTAAAGGAGACCTGATGGCAGTGTGAGCCCTGATGAGACAATTTACTCTTTAGCCATGAAAACAACAGGAAAGAAGAGGAACGCCTAGAAAAGAATAAGATGAAAAAGGCTGTAAAGGCCGGGCGCAGTGGTTCATGCCTGTAATTCCAACACTTCGGGAGGTAGAGGCAAGAGGATAGCTTGAGTCCGGGAGTCCTAGGCAACACAGTGAGACTCCTGTCTCTATTGAAAAAAAAAAATGGTCGGGCACAGTGGCTCATGCCCGTAATCCCAGCACTTTGGGAAGCCAAGGTGGGCGGATCATGAGGTAAAGTGATCAAGACCTTACTGACCAACATGGTGAAACCCCATCTCTACTAAAAATACAAAAATTAGCTGGGCGTGGTAGCACATGCCTGTACTCCCAGCTACTTGGGAGGCTGAGGCAGTACAATCGCTTGAACCTGTGAGGTAAAGGTTGCAGTGACCCAAGATCACGCCACTGCACTCCAGCCTGGTGACAGAGTGAGGCTCTGTCCCCCCCCAAAAATAAATAAATTTTAAAAAGGTAAAAAAAAATTAGCCCAGCATGGGGGCATGTGCCTGTAGTTCCAGCTGCTTGTGGGGATGGAGAGGTGTGAGGAGGCTGCAGTGAGCTGTGATCATACCACTGTACTCCAGCCTGGGTGACAGAGCAAGACCCTGTCTCAAAAAGAAAAACAAAAAAAAAGGTGTATTATGTTTTTCTCACTGTAACCTTTGAAAAAGGGAAACACCATAAACAAAGATCCTTTCATTTGGGATAATGTCTATTTCTTCACTACTTTAACTTACAAAATAGAGTTATGATAGCAGAATAAAGCCTTTAAGAGGCTATAGTTAAAATGAGTCCTTTGAAACTGTGCCCAAAACACACGTATTTCTAAATATTTAAAATGAGAGCATCTTTGTGTGCTTTCCCTGTGAACTTTGCTCTTGTTCTAATAAAGCATTTCAGGGTGATTCAGGCACTTAAAAATGTGTCAAATGGTACTAACTCTATGGTTATTATCTATAATAACCTTAGCTATCAACTATGTTTCTTTGTTTATTTATTGAGACAGAGTTTTGCTCTTGTTGCCCAGGCTGGAGTGCAATGGCATGATCTTGGCTCACCATAACCTCTGCCTCCTGAGTTCAAGTGATTCTCCTGCCTCAGCCTCCTGAGTAGCTGGGATTACAGGCATGTGCCACTACGCCCAACTTATTTTGTATTTTTAGTAGACAGCGTTTCTCCATGTTGGTCAGGCTGGTCTCAAACTCCCAACCTCAGGTGATCCCCCCTGCCTTGGCCTCCCAAAGTGCTGGGATTACAGGTGTGAGCCACCATGCCCGGCCTTATTTATTTATTTATTTATTTGAGATGGAGTCTTGCTGTGTCACTCAGGCTGGAGTGCAATGGCAGAATCTTGGCTTACTGCATCCTCTGCCTCCCGGGTTCAAGTGATTCTCCTGCCTCAGCCTCTGAAGTAGCTGGTATTACAGGGGCCCACCACCATGCCTTGCTAATTTTTTGTATTTTTAGTAGAGATGAGATTTCACTGTGTTAGCTAGGATGGTCTGGATCTCCTGACCTCATGATCTGCCCACCTTAGCCTTCCAAAGAGCTGGGATTACAGGCTTGAGCCACCATACCTGGCCTCAGTTATGTTTATTTGTAAACTGTGAATACAAACATGTAAATGAATGTGTGTACACACCCACATACTCCTGCCCCAATAAATTATTGTGCTATGCTCAGATTGGCCATATCCTGTCCATAAGGTTGGATCCATTAGTTGTTCAGAAGATGGACATTCACCTACAGTGGCTTTTTTTCTGTATGATGAAGTAGCAATTCTAATGACCACTTTAAGACAGGAAAATCACTACTATTGCACTACGTAAGAAGTTAGTCAAGAAAGTGTTTTTCTCTCAATAGAGGAGTAGTTACATAAATTATGGGAATACATTTCATATTACAGTGTATGCCTGCTAAAAAGAATGGAGTAGAACAATATGTATTGACAAAGAAAGACCTCCAAGATATACTAATTAATAAAAGCAAGTCTTAAAACAATACATATGGTGTGACCTCAACTCACATTTTATCTCAGAAATGCTGGGTTTCCTATACAAGCCCGCTACCAGTCACTCACTGTAATCCATTATCTTATTTTCATCACAATAGTGATGATGATCAGAATTTATACCATATGCTTATATAGAAGTCCCCCTGTATCTGTGGTTTCAGTTTATCACCGTGTAAAAATATTAAATGGAAAATTCCATAAATAAACAATTTATAAGTTTTAAATTGTACACCATTCTGAGTAGCATGATGAAGTCTCTCGCTGTCTTGCTCTGTCCTACCCAGGACATGAATCTTCCCATTGTCCTACATCTCCACACTGTAGCTGCTACCTGTCTGTGAGTCCCTTAGGAGCTGGCTGGCCTACCAGATAGACTGTCCCAGTATCTCAGTGCTTGTGTTCAAAGAACACTTATTTTCCTCAATAATGGCTCCAAAGCACACGAATAGTAATGAAGCTGTGAAGTACTTCTTTTAAGTTAAAAAGTGAAAGTTCTCAACTTAATAAGAAAAGAAAAAAATCATATACTGTGGCTGGCTAAGATCTATGGTAAGAATGAACCCTCTATCCACGAAATTGTAAAGAAGAAAAAGAAACCTGTGCTAGTTTTGCTGTCACACCTGAAACTGCAGAAGTTACATGTGGAAAGTGCTCAGTTAGGATGAAAAAGGCATTTAAGTTTGTGGGTAGAAGGCATGAACAGAGCATGTTCTGATGCACAGCAATTGGTAATATCTTAGGTGTCAGGCAACCCCTTGGAGTCTTGGAACAGATCCCCTGTGGATAAGGGGACATGACTGTAGTTTTGTTTGTTAAATGTTTTGCCTGTGGTTTTCCATTAGAATGTAAATTCAAGGTTCCTGTTTTGTACCCAGCACCTAATGTACCTGTCACTGAGTTGACCATCTCAGTGAATATCTGTTGAATGAATGAATCACTGGTGTGACACACACCCACCCACCCACACACACACACGCACTATATATATAATATATATGCATATATTATACACATATATATTTATATATAAATATATATATTTACTCTAAGAACTCAGGCACTGGCTCTTAGTTTTGGGCTTAGTGTCTTTGGATAGCAGCCTCTGAGAGATCTCTGGGATGACTGCTGGGAGAGTTTACCATCCCCTCTACCCCCACAATGTCCCCAGATTTCTTTGTATCTCTTCTCTTTGTTTTTCTTCATTCCCCATTTCTTTTTCTCGGCCATTGGTCCCTCAAGCATTGACTGCTCTTCAGACAAAATTTGCTGCTGATCTTGGCCGTGCTCAAAGTACATTTCTGTGTGTTGCAAGAGGTCACAGAGAGAATCAAAAGAGGAGGCTAATTCATAGTCAAAAAAGGAGAAGCTTTAATGGGCATGGGATTTCCGATTGGGGTTATGAAAGAGTTCTGTAACTAGATAGTACTGATGGTTTTGCAATGTTGTGAATGTACTTAGTGCTGCTGAATTGTACACTTTAAAATGGTTAAAATGGTAAAATTTATGCTATGTGCATTTTGCCACAATTGAAAAAAATGAGGCCTGGGCAACATAGAGAGACCCCCATCTCTACAAAAGAAAAAAAAAACAGCTAGGTATAGTGGCATGTGACTATAGTTCCAGCATGCAGGAGGCTGAAGTGAGAGGGTCACCTGAGCCTGGGAGGTTGAGGTTGCAATGAGCCATGATCATGCCACTGTACCTGGGCAATAGAACAAGACCCTGTCTCAAAAAAACCATAATAATAAAAAATAAAAAAACCTTTTTCTAAAGTGATGCCCACATTTGCAAGTTCTCTCCTATTTCTTATCTCCTAAATTTTTCATTAAAAAATTTAAGAGGACCTACCACACAAACACACCATCACAACCACCAAACTTAACTAGCAGGGGGCCTTGCTATTTATATGAATAGATGTTTGTATTGACCAATGTATGATCCCTCAGTTGGACTTTACTGTGGCCAGCAGCTTTCAGGAGGCTTTTCTGGGCTGAATGGAGATTAGGATGTTATGCTATAAAATACATCCAGGAAATTTTCTTTAGGCAAAGCATTAGGATAGGATATAATGCTACATATGTGTATGTATACCTATGCATGTAGGTGCAAGACATAAATCACCCGGATCTTGCCAATAAAGAGAGATATTTTGTGGCTGAGTGATTCTTCATAAAAAAACTTCTGTTGCTTTCCAGTTCAAAATGGAACTTTACTCATGGATTACTTTACTTTTCTGAATATGAATCATAGAACTCTACCACTGTACTTTTCAGTCTCATTAAACTAGCCAAACATTAACAAGTAATTGCAGAATTGCAGAAAGTACATAAAGCTACGTTTTCAATTTTTTCACCATGATAGGACTGTGGTTAAAGTCAGGTTCCCTCTGTTGGCTGAGATGAGGGTTGTAGGTCTGAACTTTGGCAATGTCAACAGGTAAGTTTTTGTGTGCTTTACCCTACTCCCTTCCTTACTTCCTTACTTTCCTTTCTTCTCACCAGTAAAGGAAGTTTATCCTTGGAAAAGAACTGAACCTTGTTTCTGCAACATAGTCCTAGCAGGGAAGAAGAGCTGCTTGTATATCAGCAGTGAAGCCTGGTTTTCCTTGATCTGCATGTAGAGAGCCCCTGACCTTAATGACACATATTGAAGAGACAGGACTAGCAAGAACAGCTGCTTAGCTAATCACACCCAGCAGATCGGCCCTGGTCTCAGTGGGGGTGCTAAGTAGAGCAGTCAGCTCACCCTCACAGACACTGTTCTGTGCACACCCTGGATATCTTGTTCACATTTCTTTTCTGCAATAATAGTTCTTTATTGTGTACCATAAGGATAGATTTCATGAGAAAGAAAGGGCAATTACAACTCAAGTTTCACAAAAGATAATTGACATTTCTGAATTTCATTAAGAAATTTGATTAAGGAATCAAGCAAAACTGCTGATTCTTGTAGCCTGAGGGTGACAGATGGTCAGTTTTTCATCCCTGCATATTAACATCCTCATTCCTCTCTCTCTTCTAAGGTTCCTTGAGATCTTTCCTGGATCTAGTCAAATCACTTTATAATTCAGAGGTGATTCTGTCCCTTTAGGTACTAGGATCTGAATATGGTGCCTACAGATGCAGACATTTGGTTTCAGTGACATAGTGGTGACAGGAAGGATGTCCTCTAAATATTAGGTAAACACTTAGTCCTAGTGATCAAGATTTTATTTAAGAAGGAGTATTGATCATTGGGTTAGAGTGATTCTCTCCTGCTCCAGCCTCAGTGTATTTAAGACAGAATTTATTCTTTCTGAACTCTTTGTTGTTCGAATACTACTGCTTTAACTTTAAAATATATTCTAAAAATATTTTGCCATTATAAAAATTTAGTTTAAATAATAGTTTGATGATGGTTTATTGGTTCAGACAGGCTTTACTAAAAACATCTAAGGTCAGTAGGGTGTGGTGGCTCATGTCTGTAATCTCAGCACTTTGGAAGGTCGAGGCGGGTGGATCACCGGAGGTCGGGAGTTTGAGATCAGCTTGGCCAATATGGTGAAACCCCATCTTTACTAAAAGTACAAAAAATAGCCAGGTGTGGTGGCGGGCACTTGTAATCCCAGGTACTTGGGAAGCTGAGGTGGGAGAATCACTTGAACATGGGAGGCAGATGTTGCAGTGAGCCAAGGTCGCGCCATTGCAGCACTCCAGCCTAGGGAGTGAGACAGAGTGAGACTCCATCTCCAAAAAACAAACGAACACACAAAAAAGCTCGTGCTTATTTGTTCTCTTGTGAGTGAGGTGAGCTAATGTTTAATTATGCTTAATACTAAATGCCCATATGTTCAGTGTGCAGAGCACAGGCTTCAGAGTCAGACTCTTCTGACTTGATAGGCTACTCACTAACTATGATCTGAGACCAGTTATTTTTCCTCTCTAAGTCTCAGCGTCCTCGTCCTTTAGTCTGTAAAACAGTCAGAATAATTTAGCAAACCTCATAGAATTGTTATGAGGAGCAAACAGATTAGCATTAGGAAAGTGCTACAGCAGCAGCAGGCACCTTGCAGGTGCTTGTTAAGTAAAACAGATCTGTGAAATGCATCTAATAATGTCCCTACCTCATAGGATCTTTGTGAACATTAAATGAGCTATCTCTAAAACATTTAACACAGTGCCTTGGTACCTGGTAAATGCTCAATAAATCTTACATTGTTAAGTTTAACAGAGAAGACATATTAAGATATTATAAAGTAAACACATGTAACACCAGAGAACAATGAAGTGATGTGCTCAATGACATGAATTGTAAATAAACCTAGACATCACAAAAAAGGAAGAATCACTTCCCTGGAAGGTGAGAGAAGATCTTTCAGGACATCAGGAAGTAGTGGGGCCAGATGCAGTCAGTGGCTCTCACCTGTAATCCCAGCACTTTGGGAGGCCGAGGTGGGTGGATCACTTGAGGTCAGGAGTTCAAGACCAGCCTGGCCAACATGGTAAAACCCTGTCTCTACTAAAAATATAAAAATTAGCCTGGCATGGTGGCACACACCTGTAATCCCAGCTAACTGGGAGGCTGAAGCACGAGAACCTGGGAGGTGGAGATTGCAGTGAGCCCAGATTGTGCCACTGCACTCCAGCCTGGGCAACAGAGCAAGACTCCATTTCAACAAAACAAAGCAAAACAAAACAAAAAAGAATTAGTGAGAGGAGAATAACGTAGTGAGAGGAAGGAGAAGTTTTCAGGCGAGAGTTGAAGCAGCCCATGGCCCAGAAGGCTGAAGGGAGAAGAGGAGAAAAGAATAAGTGAGGAAGAGTCATGTCAAGGCAGGGCAGGAAGTAAATGGTAAGGAGCTGAATGGGGCTATGCAATCGAAGCCCTGGAAAGCCTGACGGCAATGCTGGGAGTTGGGAATGGGCAGCAGACAGCATGCCACCCCTGAGGTGTGCAGGCCGTGTGGTGTGCAGGGCCCTGTCTCTTCTCGTTTGGGTTGCCCTGGCCTAGACTGTCTCTTGCAGTCCATTCACACATTCCTGGGCCTGAACGCTTAAGATTCCTTTTATTCCTGCTTGATGCCCTTTGGCCCTAGAATTTACTACTTAGCTTTTATAACACTTTCTTAAAATTGCCTTTCTTCTGGTGAATGGCTGTGCCCCACTGAAAGTTTTTTCCTGAAAGGAAATGATAAGGGAGGAAAAAGCTCCAACTACCCCAAGTAGGCATTTTACAGGCGTTTGTACAGAGTGTGAGCCCTTGTGTGTGCCTCGCTTCCTCTCTCATATTTTCTTTGGAATGGGAGCAAGTTATCATTTAAAAAATAACAATGATAATGGACTGGATCCTATCAATGATCCAAGGTCACTAAAATTCTCTTGCTATATCAATCCTTTTAGAGCTGCCAGGCTTCATCTGAAAGATTCACCTCAAGTCTCTAAAGGATATTTTATTTTCAGGGTTTTAAAACTCAGTCAAGCTGGCTAAAGGCTGAGTATATAATGAACTGCCTTTCAGTCTTTGCAGGCCATGATCTTAATATTCTTCCATTTCAGTTTTGAAGATACTCATGTATACAAACATAAGGGTCACCGTCATGGAGCGTATTGCATTGGCGATTGCATTTGCTTCCCAAATGGGAATATTACATCAGAAGCTTTACAGAAACTATATACATGTGGAAGATTATCTCCAGAAAATTAAGAAAGCCCTTTCCTAAAGGCTATAGTAGTTTTACAGAGTGAATAAAAGGAAGCAAGAGAAAGAAAATTAATGACTTAGTATAGCTGAACTTAACAAGGGCTAAATAGTAGCAACCTAGAATGATATTTATAGAAGATTTTGTATAAGAATTTATATGACC
This sequence comes from Cheracebus regulus, assembly GCA_963574635.1. Classification (NCBI taxonomy): domain Eukaryota; kingdom Metazoa; phylum Chordata; class Mammalia; order Primates; family Pitheciidae; genus Cheracebus; species Cheracebus regulus. The sequence goes on from CAUYQU010001025.1 coordinate 9,553, forward strand.
TGTTTTTAGATATTCCTCTTTTGGCCCTCAGAAGATCAAAGAAAGCTGGATGGTGGTAGGGGTGGTGGTGTGGGGAGAATCTTTATTATTTTGAGGGTTGACATTTGAGCTTATTAATTAACTCTGATGCCTTCCAATGAATTCTGCCAACTCACTGGACAATTTCTGTATAAATGAGGTGGGTCAGAAGGCAGCATTGAACAAGCCATGACTATGGACAAACTTACGTTAACTCATTTAAAACTCACCGTATCCCTGTGTGGTCAGAATTATCCCAATTTTATAAATAAGGGAAAAAGGGTTCAGAGAGTAAGGAAAAATGAGTTGCCCAAATTCTTATATGAGTTGTGAGGGCCATGCTAGGACTTAAGCCCTGATCTCCCCAGCACACTGGACTCTGGACTCTTTTTGGCGTGTGGTAGCTGCTGGGGACAATCTCTTGCCTTGTCTTGCCTTTAGTTTCATAATGATCCTAAGCTTCCCAAATCATTTTAACTCTGATTCTTTAACCCACTTCCAAATTATAAAAACTGAACTTATTTCACACTTACTTCTTTCAAGGAATCGTTCAACATCCTATGCTAATCTTTCATAAAATGGATTTTGTGATCAAGTAAGTTTGAGGAATACAGAACTTAACACAGTTGGCCCAGTGTGGTGGCTCATGCCTGTAATCCCAGCACTTTAGGAGGCCAAGGTGGGTGGATCACTAGAGGTCAGGAGTTTGAGACCAGCCTGGCCAACATGGTGAAACCCCATCTGTACTATAAACACAAGAAATTAGCCAGGCATGGGGGGTGTCTGTAATCCCCGCTACTAGGGAGGCTGAGGCAGGAGAATCACTTGAACCTGGGAGGCAGAGGTTGCAGTGAGCCAAGATTGCACCACTGCACTCTAGCCTGGGCGAGAGAGTGAGACTCCATATAAAAAAAAAAAAAAAAAAGAACTTAGCACAGTTTACCAGTTTCTTCTTTGGCTTGTTAACATGCTAATGTGAATCTTGAAGGGGTTGATATTACATTCATCCTTTCAAAAGCTATTTATTCATCCTTTAATTCTGGAAGAACACCTCAAGGGACTAGTCTTCCACAAAACTACCCATTGTGGTAGTGTGTCATCTTGGGCAAACCACTTCAGCTATTTGAGCCTAAGTTTTCCATTCTACATATCAGACTAAAGATATTCTAATAGTCTCTTCACCTCTAAAACTTCCATGATATGGGCCCCACTCCCATGTCAAATCCAGGCATTTGTGCTACCACTATGAGCTTGCTAAGGATAGCCTAAGATTTTCTGGAAACCATTTATTCATGGAACATTTATTTATTAATTGTCAAGCACTGTGTTAGGTTCTGAAGATAAAATGACAAAATATAAATAAGACAAATAAGATATACTATCAGCCCTCTGGAGGGGAGACATATATGGACTGATGATTAAAAAAGCAGTATGTAAGAGAGGAGTAGAAATATGCATAGGTAATACAGACACATGTGAACTGATGATTTTTAAAAATCTCAGTAAGAGAGAAGTAGAAACAGTTATAAGTAATAAAGACCATAGAGGAGCTGCCTCCTATTTGTGGGAGCTGTGTAAGGCTTACTTGGAGGGAGAACACCCATTCTGGGTCTTAAGGGATTAGACAAAGAAACGAAAGGTACTCCAGACAGAGTATACAAGAACCAAAGAAAGCATAGGGAGTTTAAGCAGCATGATGCATGTAGTGATCTACCAGAGTTTGGCATTGCTAGAATATAAAGTTATAAAGTTCAAGGCAGGCGAGGCTGAGCATAACGTTGGAGGCATAGGTGGGGGCCAGATGTTGAAGGCATTCTCTGTCAGATTCTTGAACTTCATCAAAGTGTGTTATGCAGAGCCAGTGGAAGACTTGAAGCTGGGAAGTGACATGTTCACAGCTGCATTTTATACTGCTGTGTGGAAAGTAGATGCAGAGAGAGATAGGGAGACAAGTTTGGAGACCACTGAAGGTGTTCAGAGGCTAGGTAATGATTGCCTGGACCAAGAGAATAATGGAGAAGCAGAGAAAGGAATGGATTTGAGAAACATTTAGTGTTTAGTAGGTATAATCTGCTTAGTCTGGTGATTGATTAGATGAAGAGGGCAAAGGAGAGGTCATCACCTTCTAGTTTGGATGGTTAAGTATTTGATGTCAGTATAAGAGGAGGTGCTACTTTATGAAGAAAAATGGTGTGATGTGATTGTTTTTGGACCTGCTGAGTGTAAGGTCTCTCTAAGACATTTGTAGATATCTTAAAATTTGGAGTTGTTATACCACAACCCCATTCTGTGCATCAAACTCAAGTGGCGATTTCATTTTGTTCAGAGGACTCACATTTAAGGACTACTCCATATTGCTATTTATTTGCTTTAGGTTGTTGAAATATTATATATAAATGGCAATTTTATTTTTAATAAAAATATGAATATCAATTAAAATCATAAATAATTTCAATGTACTCTTATTTAACCACAGAATTATGAAGCAGTCAATAGATGGTGTTTATGCTTACTGGTTTAAGTCTAGTTTTTTTTTTTTTTTTGGAAAGAAAGAAAAAGAGAGAAAAGAGGTAGAGAGAACGGGATTCTTGTTTTATTGCCCAGGCTAGAATGCAGTCTAAAAATGGGTATTAAAAACCTCTTTTATGCCAATAATTGTGCTTAACAATGGAGACAGGAAGGAATAGGGGATGAAAATAACAAGTAAGCAGCC